>JABWTJ010000814.1:230291-274934 GCA_016801875.1 Solanum sitiens
GTAGGGGGGTAGGGTAAGGCCTCGGGGCCTCGAGGCCGGGGTGGGGGTTTAAGCCTCGGGGCGTGGCGCCTCGAGGCCGGGGTGGGGGTTTAAGCCTCGGGGCGTGGCGCCTCGAGGCCTGGGGGTGGTGGGGGTTTAAGCCTCGGGGCGTGGTGCCTCGAGGCCTGGGGGTGGGGGTAGGGCCTCGGATTGAACAGGCGTTTTAGTTGGAAAGGATTATGTCATGTACAAGTTAATTTCTTTTTTTTTTTATTTTGTGATTTCCATTTTCTTCTTATTTTTTGATTATCTAGTCGTAATTTTTCATACCTTTTCCTTTAGACAACCTGTCAATACATTTGCATCTGCATGTTGACCTCTCTAATCTACAAGGACTTGTCTAAAAAATTTTCTGTTGAATTTACTCTAATTTTTTAGGCTTATAGCTTTGTTTGAGATTTGATGGATGTTGGTCTTAAAATTAATATGACAAAGAGAAAAGACATAAAGTGACACCTAAGTTGTCCCGAATTTTCAAAAAGACACCTAAACTATGCAAGTGTCCTATTATCCCCCTAAACAATTCTGAACTGATATTATTACATCATTTTTTGTCCACCTGGCATGGAGAGTGTATGCATTCTCTTAAAGAGCGTGAACAAACTAAAAAAACGAATATAATTTTATTTTTACAAGAATTTTATTATAAAATATATATTTTTATTTTTCTTATTATTTTAACTTTTTCTCCTTATTATTTTTTTCTTTTTCTTTCTTCCTTCTTCTTCAAAAATTCATTGTCATCTTCATTAACTTATCACTTTCAATGTCACTTTTTACCACAACTCCATCTCTTTTTTATTCTACTATTAGTTTAACTCTCTTCAATTTTAAAATTATAGCTAGATATTTTAATACATTTCGAACAATGTGATAAACCCATTAGATTTCAAGATGATTAGTAGACATTATTTAGTTTTTTATTCAAATTCTAATTAAACTTTTTCAATTTTCGGAGAATTCTTATGCTTTCAAAATTAGCATTTCTAATTTTGAATTTATATGGAAATGAGATAAATTAAATGATGATACCTTCAAAATTTTGATCTTTCTTAGAAAAATAATTAGTTTTGTTATCAATAACTCAACAAAGTCGAAAAAATAGTATAATTTTGGAAAGTAACAAATTTGACCAAATAAGAAGAAGAAAAGAGAAATAAAATGTAGGGGTTTAACTTGATATGGGTGTGGGGTTAGGTGAAGATGAGAGGTGAAGAAGAAGAAATAAAGAAAGAAAATGGAGGGAGCTTGAAAGTTGGGGTGGAAGATGAATTAAAAATTGAAGTGAAATTAAAATAAATTAATAAACTAAAATAAGTCAAAAAGTAAGAGAAAGAAGTAAAGAAAAACTTTTTTTTTTCAAATTGAATTAACACGTGTCACACAATGATTGGTGTGTGATTACACTTGCCATTTAAAATCTGGAATTGATCCAATAATGATGTAATAATATATGTTCGGAATAGTTTAGGGGGGTAATAGGATATCTGCATAGTTAAGGTGTCTTTTTAAAAATTCAGGACAACTTCAGGTGTCACTTTATGTGTTTTCTCTCGGACAAATTATAAGTTGTAGTTTAGTTCTGAAATTTTGTTTGTTTCTGTAGTCTCTACATTACAATCTTATTTGTGCTAGAAAGAAGAAGACATTGTTTTCAGTTTTGTAAATGAATCTTGAATTGTTTTATACATTGTGAGAAATCTTCATTCTATTTGTCTTGTCTTGGTGATTTATATTTTGGTTTCCGTTGTAGTTCAGAGTAAACAGGAAATCAAGAAACCGAAGTATGTGCAAGTTTCTGTTGAATCTTGTTCACATTTGAAATAAGTGAGTGGCTTAGAGGAATCAAAAGTTTTCTGCTGTGCAGTTAGAAATGACTAATAGGGAGAACCTGGTGAAACAGCACGATAAAGTTTAAGCTGTCTTAGGTGATGATGCTTACTTCTGAAGACAGGGCATCACATTTGGATGGTGCACTGAAGGAATAGATGCGGCAGATACGTAATTTGAAAGAAGAACATAACAGAAGCTGCATGATGTGATTCAGAATAAAGCCAAACAGTTTGACAAAATGAAGCATGAGTTACTCAGGTCTGCAGCAGAAAATTCTGCACTCTCAAGCTTTTTGCAGGAGCGTTCTAGCATGGTGATAAAGCTCAGTGAAAAAAAATCCCAAGCTGAAGCAGAAATAGAGATGTTGAAGAACAATATCGAGCCATGTGAAAGGGAAATAAATTCTCAGAAATATGAACTCCATATTAACTCAAAGGAACTAGAAATTCGTAATGAGGTGAAAAATATGTGTACGGTCTGCCGAAGTTGCAAATAAACAACACCTGGAAGGAGTGAAGGAAATTGCGAAATTGGAAGCAGTCAGAGATAACGTGGTCTTGTCCAGAAGAAGTTGCATGGGCCTGCAGCCTTGGCCCAAATAAAGCTTGGGTAGAGATTACGGGGACAGCCGTGTAAAGAAATTCCAAGGAAGACCTTCTATATTCCACAGTTTTCCAGATTTTTCATTTGATAGTGTGCAGAAGTTCTATAAAGAGGAAACAAAGATGTTGAAAGAAGCTTTGTCACACCGGAACAGTGAATTGCAAGCATCCAGGAGTAATTTTGCAAAGACGTCCAGCAAGCATCAAAGTTTGGAAGCACAGCTGCAAGCAAATTTTGAATAGAAAAGCTCACAAAAGTCCACCATTCGACGACAGCCTTTTGAGGGTTCGTTTAGTCATGAAGCAAATCAACTTCCAAGATTGGCTTCCATGTGTGAAGATGGAAATGACTATAATGCTTGTTGTGCAATGAATTTCATTTTGTCTGTTTATTATATTTGATAAATTGTTTTCATATCTCGAACTCACTTAAAACTTAAAAGGTAGAATTTCAGTTCTAAGTTTGTAATTTTCAAAAAAGGACTTGGGCGAGGAGATTTTGTCTCTTGACGTGTTTAAAATGAAGATAACAACAACAATATATCCAGTGAAATATCACAAGTGAGTTTTGAGGAGGGTACGGTACACGCAGACCTTACCACTACCTCGTGCGGTAGATAGATTGGTATTCCTTCTTCCTTAAAATGTGTACAAGTTATGGTAAATAGCATGGGACATTATGCAAATCAAGTTCATTGGAGACCTAAACATCATTCAATTTGAACAATGGAATAAATTAGCAAGTTGTTTTGAGCCATTACAAAAGAGGAGGACAAACATAAGGTTTTATTGATCCATATTGTTAGAACAATTACATATTGTAGGTCAAGTTATTGTAAATGTGGACAGAATAAAGGAAATAGTTATACAATTGCATAACTGTAATGTCAGTTTTTGTAGTGACCTTGCAAATGTATATAAAATGTATATGTATTTTATAACGAATGTGTATATACTATTGTACCGTGTATATACATTATAAATGTTACTGATAATTTAATAATGGTGCTTGTTGGAGGAGAATGGAGGTCTTAGCTCAACCGTTTTAGTTTGAATTGTCTGTTTTTTATGTGAAGAAGTGAATCTTGGACGACAACATCAAGGTGTGATCCCCCCCATGTTAAGAAGGAAAAGAACTCTGACAACGCCTTCATACCGATCAACTAAGAGCAT
This sequence comes from Solanum sitiens, assembly GCA_016801875.1. Taxonomy (NCBI): domain Eukaryota; kingdom Viridiplantae; phylum Streptophyta; class Magnoliopsida; order Solanales; family Solanaceae; genus Solanum; species Solanum sitiens. The sequence goes on from JABWTJ010000814.1 coordinate 233,939, forward strand.
TGTTGAGATAACTCTTTCCTCGAAGACTGCTACTGAATCTCAGCCCTCTCAGAAGATAGTAAGTCCTGCAATGAGTCTATCCATGGTATTAGCAAAGAATTAGCAGATTCTATGTCTCAAATTCACGACTTAGTACTCTTTCTGGGCAAAGAAGCAAAGTCTATCCAGGGAACAGCTCCTGATGGAAGTGGAATCAATGAAAAATTAGATGATTTTTCGGCCACTTATGTTAAGGTAATAAGCAAAAGGTTGAGGATGGTGAATTTTGTCGTTGATCTATCTCATGTACTGAGTAAGTTATGACATTGCTCTTCGTCCTATCGAATGGATTTTACTTTAGTGTGGAGGTAGCTACTGATATCTCAAATACTTGAAGTTTTTGTGTATCAGTGAATTTTGTTCAACCCCCCTAATCTTTGGATGAAAAGAGTCAAACGTTTTTTCTTTGACCATGATTGTCTTATATTTTGAATTATTAACTTTTAGAACTTATTGTACTTCTTATGTTATTTCTTAATATTTTATTCAAAGATTTGAAGATTCTAAGTCTGAATTTGCATAGAAAATAAAGTTGTGAGACTCTCATACTCCTGAAATGAAACAGGGATTAAGCCCGCAAGTCTGTTGCTGCTCAAATCCAACAGCTGCGAATCCTGGCAGAGTCCAAGTGATTTAGGAACCGTTCCTTCTATGTTGTTTCCATTCAGTATGAACTGTTAGTTGAAGATTGTTTCCATGAAGATTAACCATTTCTAGTCGCGGACAGTTGCCAATAGCTGGAGAAATTAATCCAGTGAATTCATTTTCTGACAGTTCAAGATAACTCAAACTTGGTAGACGGCCTATTTGTGGAGGAATTGGACCATCTAACCTGTTTGATCCGAGGTGTAATCTGGATAAGCTAGTGCAATTTCCAATATCAGGTGGAACATTTGATATCAGCAGCAGCTTAGTCAAGTTCCTGAGACTGAATAAAGTGTTTGGGATGGGCCCTGTAAGGAAATTGCGAGGAAGATCCAATGACTGAAGTTTTCACAATCTGCTAGCTCAGTCGGTATGCTCCCGTGCAGTTTATTCTGCCAGGCAAAAAAACAGATTTAGTTCCTTTTGTATCCCAATGGTAGGTGTAATCACACCTTAAGATTCTTCAAGAGACCGAGTTCACTTGGAATTTCTCCTGTAATTTGATTCTCGTAAACAAACAATTCTTCTAAAGAAGGGCAATTCCCAATTTCTGGAGGGATTTCACTAATATTCATTACTTGTACTTAATGCAAGACCCTAAATACCTACAGTGGCCGACATCCTCTTTCAATATGAAAAAGTATCGTGTACTTAGAAATGCAATCACGATCTGTATTTCGTTGGAAATATTTTATATATTTATTCAAGTTCTCGTTGTGATTGAACTTACATTCTATTTGGTACTTTGAATTGCAGTTGACATATATGTTCTGGGCTCAAGGCTATAAGCTTAGTGAAGCTTTCGATTTACTCATGGTAATTTTTCCCTGTAATGTTGGTTATGTAGTTTCACTTTTTCAAAGTCGGACTTTAATGCAGATATTGGACAAAAATAAACCGAAACAGAGGGAGTGTATGTTTTCTATACTGTGCCCGAATGCGGGATGTCGATTATCTAATTCCAATAATACCCTCACTTAAAAGCAAAGCCCTAATAACTACTTCTGTTTTTGATTTCTCACTTGTTCCCTTCATCTCTGCAATTTCAGTGGTATAGAAAGGTAGCTAACTTCTTTCTCCATCAAATTAAGCCCTAAACGAGTGATTTTTGAACTTCCAGAGGTGCAGGAAGAGATCATACGCGGGTCATAGTCCCCATTGCACCATCAGAGTTCAAGGTTGGAAGTTACATTATTGAACTTCTTGTTTGAGAGTATTTCGTTGTGCCCGGCAATATCTAATGTTTCTGATCTTCTAGGTGTATGATTATTTAGAGCAAACTGCTGCTTGCAATCAGACAAGACAAGTGATTGGTGAACTCGATCATGGGAAAATGTAAATGTATCAAACTGGAAAAATGTGAATGTATCAAAGCGGAAAAATGTGAATGTATCAAACTTGAGGAGGATAAGATCGTTAACATCATCAATATCAGGCCATCTTCACTCGTTCAACTTGATCCGGTAATTTCGAAAAGATGATGTTCTTGGTATATTGACTATTTAAACTTGCAGCATCATAACTTGTTAGATGTCTATGAACTGTGGTTTTTGTTGCACAACATGGGATCTTAATACTTGTAAGCAATGGACAATATCAGAGAAATGACCTTGGAAGTATGAAATAGAAGATATGGTTTACTTCCTTGGTTCACTCATCTAATTTGAGCAAATAACAATGGTGCATCAGTCGTGTTTTAGTCATTAACAACGGTAAGCAGTAAGGTGATTGTTGGACAGAGGCGGAACCAGGATTTCAACAATGACTTCTTTCTTAACACAAAACACATTGCTTGAGGAATAGCTGTTGGGTTCGACCAAACCTCTATCCAACCTTGTCTTGGAGCTTGGGACCATGCATCCCCGTGAGGTTTTAAGTGGTCGGCATACAATTGAATGCATGAGATTGATGTGTTGCATTTGGATAACTCCCTCATTATATTATATATTGAACTCATATATCTTCCTACTTCACAACTTAAATAGAACTCTCGCATACTTTTCAAACCCAAAACTATCATTAACATGTTATGTTTATTTAATTTGCTTGAGGTTCTGATATATATATTTGTTTCTTCTTGACGTATATCAGATATTAAGGAAATATGACGCCCTTCTTGGGTAAGCTGCAGAAACAGTGGAAGAGCTTGTGGAAAATGTGGTGCAGCTGTTGCCGCTTCTCCAACTCAAATGCAGTCTGAAGAAGGAACTGCCACAGACGAAAAAGATGTGTGAATTCTTGAACAGAAATGGTTTAGAATGCTGAGTTCTCTCATTTACGCTTATATTCAACGAGCACTCAGTTATCAATCTTGATTTTGGCTTGATAAAAAAGGACTCAATCTAGCTCCGAATGCCTACTTATATTCGTTCTCTCAGGATTTATACGATACGATGTAATGAAGATCTTAGTCCAGATCAGATGGGTAATTTGAGATTGTTGATGATGGGGTTTTAGGTCTGAGAGTAAACCACTTACTCTTGGACAGGAAAACTGAAAATGGGATAAAACCAACAGCTCTGTGTTTGGGGGTTGGAACAGGGGCTCTGGTTGCTTTTTTAAGTGCTCAATTTGGATTCAGAGTCTTGGGAATTGAAACAGATAGTGTTGTTTTGGATGCTGCTAAGACCTATTTCGGATTCAAATCCGACGATAACAACTCCAGATTATGTGTTGGACAGCCATTAGAAATGGCTGAGAAATTTGCTACTCAAGTAGAAACAAATGGTTTTCAGGGTTATATTTGTTGCCAATCTGTGTTTGAAAAAAAAATAGAATTACTGATTCTGATAAATTTTTTACAGAAACACAAAGTAACTTAAAGTTTTCTGAATCAGTACAAAAGATAAACAAAAATCAATTAAGTAAAAATTAAAATCTGTAAGAACACGTACCAGAATCTGAAAATTTTTGTAATAGGAAAAAGATCAAGTCCACTGAACTCACAGTGTCCCCTTAAGAAAATTATTCCCCTCTAGTATCCGAGGTTTGATTTGGAATATGACCTCCCAGGGTAAAATGATCTCAATCACCAGAGTATAGATACCAAAAAACTCTGGTGTCAGCGAACCAATCAACAACAGTAAAATACACAAAGTGATTTGTTGTGCAGAAGAAGAAGAAGAAGAGATCAGAAAATTCGTAAGGAAAAGTTCTGAAGAGTAAAAGGTATTTATAAGCAAGAGGAACAAGTTTCGAAAGGTTGCAACCCTTTCAGAATCCTCACAACCATTAATGAAAGTTTGCAACCTTTCAAATGGTAATGACTGTTCCTGAAAGTTGCAACCTTTCAGAACAGTCATGACGGGAATTTTAAATAAAACGGGAAAGTTGTGGGTCACGCGCGAATTCGAGTCGGGTCGGGTTAATCAACTAAAAAATTAAAACATTTTGGTTAATTTTAACTAAATAACTGAAAACGTTTTCAACTAATTAATTGAAAATATATTGGCCATTTAATTTAATTATTTAACTAAATAAATAATTAATTATATAATTAAAACAAACTTTGTCCAAAAATAATCTCTCGATCGATCGAAGCAGAAGCCGAGCGACGACGACGACGGCGCGAGGGGGGTCCTATTTCCAACCCTTTTAGCAATTAATAGGAGTGTTTCTATATTTAAGCTCTCCTATTTTTCTTTCCACCACCAATGAGGGACAAATGCCTTTTCATTAAAGCATAAGAGGACTTTTCAAGTTCCCAACTCTTCAAGTTCTCAACTTTTCAAATTCCTTTCTTTCCCTCTATTTCCCATCAATTCTTGCTACATACCCAACAATCCCCCACATTGATGGAGAATGGTTATAACATAGGAATTCACAAACAAGTGTGTACTTTACAGGCAATGATTAATTGTATCTAGATAAGTAGGTTTCCTCTCGAACTTTCCGTAGTGAACATATGTTGGATATACTCGATCAATCTGTAGATGTGATATCCTTGAACCGTCGATCTTTAATGTATACCTAGACAACCATATGTCACACAATTAACTCTTTACTGTTTGTGGTTCTTACGGTTGTGTTCGTTTCAGCCATGAACACCTCCTGGTTTCATGAGTGTATAGAGAATAGGCTTTTGACATAAAATTCTCTTTGAAGCGGCTTCCACTTCACACTCACATAGGTGATATCTAACCGTGTCATCTCGTAGATACACTATTTGGTTTAATCTACCAAACTTAGCAAATCATTAAAAATTTTAAGCTTTTATTACCTTATTAACAAACCTTAAAGTCTTAACCTTCTTCCTGAACATTGTCTTCATCAAGAGAATGGATTGAGTTAATTGACAATGTCGAACCGTCAGCTACAACTTTGTTTTTCTCCTTGAATCTAGCTCTTGGGATCTCCAGTCTGCTAGATAGAGTTACCGTCATACTGACTTGTCCTAAGCCGTAAACCCATTCCCTTAGATGATCTTTAAACTGCCTCTCTTAATAGGCCTTTCGTTAGTGGATCTGACACATTATCGCTTGACTTTACATAGTCAATTATGATAATACCACTAATAGCAGTTGTCTTACGGTGTTATGTCTCCATCGTATATGACGAGACTTCCCATTGTACATGACACTCCATGCTCTACCTATTGCTGCTTGACTATCGCAATGTATGCAAATAGGTCCAACAGGTTTGGGCCAGAATGGAATATCCTCTAAGAAATTCTGGAGCCATTCAGCTTCTTCACTAGCCTTATCCAAAGCAATGAATTCAGATTCCATTGTGGAGCGAGCAATACATGTCTGTTTGGACGATTTTCAAGAGACTGCTCCTTCACCAAGTACGAACACATAACCACTTGTGGATTTTACTTCATTTGACCCGGTGATCCAATTTGCATCACTATATCCTTCAATAACAGCAGGATATTTATTATAATGCAAAGCATAGTGTTGTGTATATTTTATATATCCCAACACACGTTTCATTGCCATCCAATGAGTTTGATTCGGATTACTAGTGAACCGACTCAGTTTGCTAATAGCACAAGGTAAAAACACTGGTCGAGTACAATTCATAATATACATCAAACTTTCCAATACTCTGGCATATTCCAGTTGAGTCACTTCGACCTTCATTCTTTTGAAATGTACAACTTAAATCAATTGGAGTTTTGACAATATTGAAATTCAAGTACTTGAACTTATCCAATATTTTTTCAATATAATGAGATTGAGATAATGCTAGTCCCTGAGGAGTTTTGACAATACTGACCCCTAAGATCAAATCAGCAACTCCTAAGTCCTTCATATCGAACTTACTGGACATCATGCGCTTAGTAGCATTTATATCTTCAATGTCTTTACTCATTATTAACATGTCATCAACATACAAACAAACAATGACTTCATGATTCATAACATTTTTAATGTAAACACATTTATCACATTCGTTAATCTTGAATCCATTTGCCAACATTGTTTGGTCAAATTTAGCATGCCATTGTTTGGGTGCTTGCTTGAGTCCATAAAGTGACTTTACAAGTCTGCACACTTTCTTTTCTTTACCAGGAACTACAACCCCTTCGGGTTGTTCCATGTAAATTTTTTCCTCCAACTCTCCATTTAAGAAGGCTGTCTTTACATCCATTTGGTGGATTTTAAGATCATGCACTGCTGCTAGTGCTATTAACATTCTAATTGATGTTATCCTTGTTACTGGAGAGTATGTATCAAAGTAGTTCAGACCTTCCTTTTGTCTTTATCCTTTGACTACCAGTCAAGCCTTATATTTGTCAATAGTCCCATCAGGTTTTTTAAAGATCCATTTTGATCCTAAAGGTTTATTTTCTGGAGGAAGATCAGCCAATTCCCAAGTGTGATTACTTAAAATTGATTCAATCTCACTATTGACTGCTTCTTTCCAATAAGTTGACTCAGACGAAGAAATAGCTGCTTTAAATGTTTGAGGCTCATTTTCAAGCAATAGTGCTACAAAATCTGGTCCGAAAGAAGCAGGTTTCCGTTGGTGAGTACTACGCCTGGGATCCTCACTATTTATAATATTTTCCGTTGATTATTTTCGTGGTCGTTTAGGTCTTTCACTTGTCGACTCACATTCAGTTTTATACGGATAAATGTTTGCAAAAAACTCTGCATAATCTGACTCAATTATCGTATTAACATGAATCTCAGAATTAGCAGATTTGTGAACCAAAAAGCAACAGGCCTTACTGTTCACAGCATACCCAATAAATACACAGTCTACTGTTTTGGGTCCAATTTTAATCTTATTTGGTAAAGGAACCTCTACCTTGGCTAAACACCCCCACACTTTGAAATATTTCAAGTTGGATTTCCTTCCTTTCCACAACTCATATGGAATTGATTGTGTTTTTAGATGGGGTACTCTATTGAGTATCTTATTAGCCGTAAGAATGGCTTCCCCCAAAGATTTTGCGGTGAACCAGAATTGATCATTAAGGCATTCATCATTTCCTTTAATGTTCCGTTCTTTTGTTCCGCCAAACCATTTGATTGTGGTGTATAAGGTGTAGTAGTTTGTTGAATAATACCATATTCCAAACATATCTCTGCAAAAGGAGATTCATACTCTCCACCCCTATCACTCCAAATCATTTTTATCTTTAGATTCAATTGGTTCTCCACTTCATTATTGTATTGGTTAAATGCATCAATTGCTTCATCCTTACTATTAAGCAAATATACATAACAAAATCGAGTGCAGTCGTCAATAAAAGTTATAAAATACTTTTTTCCACCACGAAATAGTGTCGACTTCATATCGCATATATCTATGTGAATTAGGTCTAAAGTTTTGGAATTTCTTTCAACAGAATTATAAGGATATTTAACAAACTTACTTTCCACACAAATTTTGCATTTTGATTTATCGCATTTAAAATCAGGCAATACTTCTAGAGTAACCAATTTTCACAAGACTTTGTAATTTACATGTCCCAAACGGGTATGCCATAATCATTTGACTTCAATAAGTAAACAGAAGCAGAATTTTTATTAATACTGTCAACAACCATTACATTCAGTTTGAAAAGACCCTCATTGAGGTAGCCCTTTCCTATGAACATTTCATTCTTACTTATTACAACTTTATCACTAACTAGGACACATTTAAACCCGTTCTTAACGAGTAGTGCAGCAGAAACTAAATTCTTCATAATAGTATGGACATGCAGAACACTGTTCAAAGTCAACACCTTGCTGGATGTCGTTTTCAACATTACTTTCCCAGTTCCTGCAATCCTTGCTGTTGCTGTGTTTCCCATGAACAAATCTTCATCGTACTCAGCAGGAGTGTACGTTGCAAAGGCTTCTTTCGCAGAGAAAATATGTCGAGTGATACCTGAGTCGAGTAACCACTCCTTGGGATTTCCAACTAAGTTACACTCCTAGATCATTGCACACAATTCATCTGCATCTTCCATCTCTTCCACTATGTTTGCTTGACTTTTGCCTTTGCCTTTGTCTTTGTCCTTTCTTGGAGCACGACAATCAGAAGACCTATGAACAGCCTTGCCACAGTTGTAACAGTTACCTTTGAATTTCTTCTTGGCCTGTTCTGACTTCTGCCCGTTGGACTTCTTTCTCTTTTTATCTTTGGTAGGAGATTCTTCAACAATATTAACTCCAATGATTGTTGAACTCTTACGAGACTTCTTTTCGGCGTTTTTGTTATCTTCCTCAATCTTGAGCCGAATCACTAGATCTTCAAGCTTCATTTCTTTACGCTTGTGCTTTAAAATTCTTGAAATCGTTCCACGAAGGAGGCAACTTCTCGATCATTGCAGCCACTTGAAAATCTTCATGTACTACCATATCTTCAGCAATCAGATCATGGAGAATAAGTTGAAGTTCCTGCACTTGTGATCCAACAGTTTTACCATCTACCATTTTATAGTCTAAAAATTTTGCGACCACAAACTTTTTCAAGCATGCATCTTCTGTCTTATATTTCTTTTCAAGTGCATCCCACAACTCTTTTGAAGTTGTTATTGCACTATAGACATTATATAAGTCATCCTCTGAAGCACTCAAAATGTAGCCTTTACATAGGAAGTCTGCCTGTTTCCATGCTTCAATTATCATAAATTTTTCTCTGTCTGGCATATCAGCAGCTGGCACTGGAGTTTCTTCACTTGTAAATTTCTGCAGACCAAGAGTGGTAAGCCAGAAAAATACCCATTGCTACCATCCTTTGAAATTCACACCTGTGAATTTACCCGGTTTCTCTGCTTGTGGTACAACAGTTCGGGTTGGTGCAACAACAGCCACTGTAACACCATTGTTTGCCATTTCTGATAAATAAAAATCGATACAGTCTTAGTAAGCAATAAAATATAATTGCAGACTTAAAAGAGTATAAAATCACGAAGATTTTTGTCTCCACCACAAACACTGATTAAAAATAATTTTCTTAAGATTGTTGTCAATCTGTGTTTGAAAAAAAATAGAATTACTGATTCTGATAAAAACTTTACAGAAACACAAAGTAACTTAAAGTTTTCAGAATCAGTACAAAAGATGAACAGAAATCAATTAAGTAAAAATTAAAATCTGTTAAAACACTTACCAGAATCTGGAAATTTTTGTAATAGGAAAAAGACAAGTCCACTGAACTCACAGTGTCCCCTTAAGGAAATTATTCCCCTCTAGTATCCGAGGTTTGATTTAGAATATGACCTCCCAGGGTAAAATGATCTCAATCACCAGAGTATAGATACCAAAAAACTCTGGTGTCAGCGAACCAATCAACAACAGTAAAATACACGAAGTAATTTATTGTGCAGAAGAAGAAGAAGAGGAGATCAGAAAATACACGAAGTAATTTATGGTTTACTTCCTTGGTTCACTCATCTAATTTGAGCAAATAACAATGGTGCATCAGTCGTGTTTTAGTCATTAACAACGGTAAGCAGTAAGGTGATTGTTGGACAGAGGCGGAACCAGGATTTCAACAATGACTTCTTTCTTAACACAAAACACATTGCTTGAGGAATAGCTGTTGGTTTCGACCAAACCTCTATCCAACCTTGTCTTGGAGCTTGGGACCATGCATCCCCGTGAGGTTTTAAGTGGTCGGCATACAATTGAATGCATGAGATTGATGTGTTGCATTTGGATAACTCCCTCATTATATTATATATTGAACTCATATATCTTCCTACTTCACAACTTAAATAGAACTCTCGCATACTTTTCAAACCCAAAACTATCATTAACATGTTATGTTTATTTAATTTGCTTGAGGTTCTGATATATATATTTGTTTCTTCTTGACGTATATCAGATATTAAGGAAATATGACGCCCTTCTTGGGTAAGCTGCAGAAACAGTGGAAGAGCTTGTGGAAAATGTGGTGCAGCTATTGCCGCTTCTCCAACTCAAATGCAGTCTGAAGAAGGAACTGCCACAGACGAAAAAGATGTGTGAATTCTTGAACAGAAATGGTTTAGAATGCTGAGTTCTCTCATTTACGCTTATATTCAACGAGCACTCAGTTATCAATCTTGATTTTGGCTTGATAAAAAAGGACTCAATCTAGCTCCGAATGCCTACTTATATTCGTTCTCTCAGGATTTATACGATACGATGTAATGAAGATCTTAGTCCAGATCAGATGGGTAATTTGAGATTGTTGATGATGGGGTTTTAGGTCTGAGAGTAAACCACTTACTCTTGGACAGGAAAACTGAAAATGGGATAAAACCAACAGCTCTGTGTTTGGGGGTTGGAACAGGGGCTCTGGTTGCTTTTTTAAGTGCTCAATTTGGATTCAGAGTCTTGGGAATTGAAACAGATAGTGTTGTTTTGGATGCTGCTAAGACCTATTTCGGATTCAAATCCGACGATAACAACTCCAGATTATGTGTTGGACAGCCATTAGAAATGGCTGAGAAATTTGCTACTCAAGTAGAAACAAATGGTTTTCAGGGTTATATTTGTTGCCAATCTGTGTTTGAAAATAAAATAAAATTACTGATTCTGATAAATTTTTTACAGAAACACAAAGTAACTTAAAGTTTTCTGAATCAGTACAAAAGATAAACAAAAATCAATTAAGTAAATTATTCCCCTCCAGAATCTGAAAATTTTTGTAATAGGAAAAAGATCAAGTCCACTGAACTCACAGTGTCCCCTTAAGAAAATTATTCCCCTCTAGTATCCGAGGTTTGATTTGGAATATGACCTCCCAGGGTAAAATGATCTCAATCACCAGAGTATAGATACCAAAAAAACTCTGGTGTCAGCGAACCAATCAACAACAGTAAAATACACGAAGTAATTTATTGTGCAGAAGAAAAAGAAGAGGAGATCAGAAAATTCGTAAGGAAAAGTTCTGAAGAGTGAAAGGTATTTATAAGCAAGAGGAACAAGTTCCGAAAGGTTGCAACCCTTTCAGAATCCTCACAACCATTAATGAAAGTTTGCAACCTTTCAAATGGTAATGACTGTTCCTGAAAGTTGCAACCTTTCAAAACAGTCATGGCGGGAATTTTAAATAAATGAGAAAGTTGTTTAAATTCAAACGGGTCACGCGCGGATCCGAGTCGGGTCGGGTTAATCAACTAAAAAATTGAAACGTTTCGGTTAATTTTAACTAAATAACTGAAAACGTTTTCAACTAATTAATTGAAAATATATTGGCCATTTAATTTAATTAATTAATTAATTAAATAATTAATTATATAATTAAAACAAACTTTGTCCAAAAATAATCTCTCGATCGATCATTTGCCAAAGCCAAAGCCGAGCAAGCGACGATGACGACGGTGCGAGGGGGGTCCCTCTTTTCAACCCTTTTAACAATTAATAGGAGTGTTTCTATATTTAAACTTTCCTATTTTTCTTTCCACCACCGATGAGGGACAAATGCCTTTTCATTAAAGCATAAGAGGACTTTTCAAGTTCCCAGCTCTTCAAGTTCTCAACTTTTCAAATTCCTTTCTTTCCCTCTATTTCCATCAATTCTTGCTACATACCCAACAATATTTTGAATAATCGAGAGCATTTGAATGAGTTTACTGATAAATTCGATGTTATTGTGGTGGATATAGAAGCTGCTAATTCTAGTGTAGTAATGAAGTCTCCTTGTGCAGAGATACTCCAAAAATCCATGCTGATTAACATTTAAAAAATTGCTGGGAGTAAATGGTGTAATGATACTCGATGTGACGATTCCAAGGGGGAGATATCAGGACAAAGTAATTACTCCGGTGTTGGAAGTTTTCAGGGAGTTGTATGATATAGATGTTGAAAATGAAACTGAATTTGATGTTTGTGAAAGTGAAAGTGAATATCTAAACAAGTTGAAGAAAGTAGCAGGATCTCTACCCGACGACGCTGTAAAACCAGTCTTGAAGAACCACTGAGTATATTTTCTTAATATTCCATGTTCAGACCTTGCAAATTCGATTTTCCTTTGGTTTCTTCATATAATAGATGATGTCCTTCTGATAAAGAGTGAGTGTGATCTCTCCCTCCCCTTTACAGTTGCTAATACTGACACTACAAGTTTTGTCATGTTATGATTTAGCTAAATAGTTAGTTAGCTGGATTATGTTATTGTTAGTTAGTTACATATTTTGATCTCTTTTTTTTATAAATAAAATACACTGTCTCCTCATAATGGAAATGATCAGAACAGTGACAATTAATCCCATCATAGGTCTTTATACTAAAAAAAAAACTACTTATATATATGTGTGAATCTAAAGTAACAATTACATACAACCACATCACTATTTCAAAATAGATTTTAACCGATTGAAGCATATGAAAATATTCATATTGAGATCACTATATGATGATGAGAATTTTAGTAATCAAACAAAAAAATCATATTTGTATGTTATAGTTATAGTTTGCATAATTGTGCTCCATAGCAAACTCTATTAATATATATATTTTGGTATACTTATACAAAAGAATCAGTTGTATAAGTATATTTGTATTTGTATATACAATTTTTTCTCTCCTTTTATTCAAACACAAACACAATTTATACATTTGTGTTTGTACAAAGTGAGAGAGGCGAGAGAGAGTGACGAACGAGATATATGAGGAGAGAGGGGAACAAAAAGATATGTATTTGTATTTGTATATACATTTTACTCTTTTTTTGTATAAATAAAATACATTGTCTCCTTGTAATGAAAATGATCAGAACACTGGCAATTAATCCCATCATAAGTATTTATACTATAATATAAAACAACTTATATATATGTGTGAATCTAAACTAACAATTACATACAACCATATCACTATTTCAAAATAGATTTTAACCGATTGAAGCATATGAAAATATTCATATTGAGATCACTATATGATGATGAGAATTTTAGTAAGAAAACAAAAAAAATTGTATTTGTATGATATAGTTTGCATAATTGTGCTCCATAGCAAACTCTATTAATATGTACATTTCGGTATACTTGTACAAAGAATCAATTGTATAAGTATATATTTGGAATCTGTAGACAAATAAGGATTGTTTTTTTGTATATCTGTGTTTGTATAAAGCGAGAAAGAAAGAAAGAAAAATAGAACTAGGCATGGGAAGATTTGTTATTGTAATTGTATATACAATTTTCTCTCCCTTTATTCAAACACAAACACATTTTATACATTTGTGTTTGTACAAAGTGAGAGAGGCGAGAGACAGAGTGGAGAGTGAGATATCTGGGAGAGAGGCGAACGAAAATATATGTATTTATATTTATATATATAATTTTCTCTCCCTTTATTCAAACACAAACACATTTTGTACATTTGTGTTTGTACAAAGTAAGAGAGGCGAACAAAATGATATGTATTTGTATTTGTATGTACGATTTTCTCTCGCATTATTCAAATACAAACACAATTTATACATTTGTGTTTGGACAAAGTGAGAGAGGCGAGAGAGTGGCGAGCGGGATATCTGGGAAGAGAGGAGAACAAAAAGATATGTATTTGTATTTGTATATCCAGTTTTCTCTAGCTTTATACAAATACAAACATAATTTATACATTTGTGTTTGTATAAAGTGAGAGAGTGAGAGTGGCGAGCGAGATATATGGGGAGAGAGGCGAATGTCAAAGTGTTTGCTACAGATTAGAATTAAATGAAACTGTGTTATGACATTTAATTTTAACTAATAGTTTGCTATTTTATACAATTTTCCCTTTAAAAAATATTGTCTTAACCTTGAATTTTCTTTAACACATGATAGTTATTTTAATATTAATGATTTAGATTATTTTTTGAATTAAAAGTGCTAAGACAAATAATACAAGTAGAAGATATACCCAATCAAATAAAAAGACCCCATTCTTTGCCAAATACACATATTGCTTATAGAATATGTTAACAGTTAATTTGTTTCAGCTGAAAGAAGTTTGTTTTGAAATTGGAATTGATTAAATCTTCTTTAAGATCGACAATGTCTCATCAGAGACTGAATGAATTAACTATTTTATCATTATTTGAAAAAGGAATTATTAAAACAAACTGATTATAAAACAATAGTTAATTAATGACTTTGCATCTAAAATAACTAGTAAAATAGATTTTAAATAAAAGTATATATGATTAAAAAATAATAATATTAGGGATCCTCTCTTAAGTTTTGCTTTAGGCTCCTAATATTATTAAGTCGGCGCTAATGCTATTATTGTTCCTTCAATGTGGGTACTGGATACCAAAAGAGAATCGATGAAAAGAAAGACAATAAGAAAATTTCCTTAGCTTTTTATTTTATATATAAAATACTTGGATGATTAAGTCTATGATATCTTCATGCCCTTTAATCTAGGGTTTATCTATTAACCATTAAATTAAAACACTTGCGAGGAATTTTCTAAGTTTCTTCCAAATTCCTACCCGTTTCATTATCTTCCCCTACCTCTTTATATAATTTTTTATGGGAAAACGATCAAAAATATCGTTCAACTTTAATTTATTGTTTAATTTTATCTTCGCCGTTAAAATGAAGTTAAATTACCTCTTGCGTAACTAATTTTACCAAATTTACCCCTCATTTGATGAAATCCCCAAAATTGACCCAAATCGACCCGATTTTTTTAAAAGAAGACCTTATTTCCCATTTTAATCCGATGACCCGATCCCATTTAATATAACTCAATTAACCCTATTTACCCATTCTCTCAAATTTCCTTTACCAATTTACCCAAATTTCCTCGTCTTAGCAATCCTATAATCTGTGTCTAGCATTTAATAAGTGATTTCTGATTTTCCAGCTTGTTTTTCCTACACAATACCATATTACTTTTTAAATGTATCCAAGGGAAAGCAAACTGCTGGCTTCAACAGCCATTATCAAAAAACCAAACTTGGGACTTGAAATTGTCATATTAAGCTCCTTTTCCAGCCAAATTTTATGGTTAAAATAGGGAATAGTTTTTTTTTTAAATTCGGGTCAATTTAGGTCAATTTTGGGGATTCCGTCTAAAGAGGGATAAATTTAACTTTATTTTAACGACGAAGGTAAAGTCAAAGAATAAACCAATATTGAGGGATATTTTTGACTCATTTCCCTTTTTATATTTCAGCCAACTTGTTACTACATGATATGTACTTGACAAAAAAAAGTGACTTTTTATTTTCTTCTAATATTATAATTTCTATATTTTAATTTTCAAATCCATCTTGTCTAATGTTTTCTATATATAAAAACGGCATAGCCTCTTCTCCTCCTATCAAGTGTTAATGGTTCAGTATTTGACTATTAACATTTGGATATCAAAACTCTTCAATATCATATTACCTTGTTTTTGATTTTTTTTCATGGTTCGTTCTATCGAGAGTCTAATTATAAAGTGTCAATCTCAAAGGTAGGAATAAAATCTATATATACACGCTATTTTCTTCTCATACCCTACTTGCCTTATTATGCTGAATTAATTGTTGTTGTTATTTGGATATCAAAGGTATAGTACTAGTGATTTTTCATTTTTCACTTTAAATAAAAAGGAAAATACAGAAACTTAGAATACTAAATTTAGCAGTAGGAGAAGAAGTCCAGAAATTGGTTCTTTTAAAGATGAGAGAAAATTCCTCAATTTTTATAGAAAACAAATGGTAGTGTGAAAAAGTTCTTATTGTGCCTTACCGGAAAGATCACAAACCTTTGGAAAAATCACAATCTTTCGGAAAGATTACAACCTTTCATAAAAGATGCAACTTTTCATAAAAGTCGCAACTCTTCATTTTCCATTCACACCTTATAAAATCCAACCGTTTGGGTACCACTTTTGGTAGAAATTGGCTAAACCAAATCATGCTGGTGGGAGGTAGCAGGTAGGTAGTTGTAGAATCAGTCGATATGTGTGTAAGTTGTTTGGATACCATATTTAGAAGAAATTGGCTTATACCAAATCAAATTACTTTCTTGAAGATTGGACATAGTTACTTGATATTTGTGTTGGTGGGAAGTTTGTGTTGGTGAGAAGTAGCAGGTTATATATACCTTGTGGAATTAGTCGAGTGGCGTATAAGCTAGCCCCGGACGATACAATTATAGGATAAAAAGTTACTTCGGGATCGTGTTTTATTGGGGTTGTAGAGAAAGTTTTAGCAATTTTTCCTTTGGCTTTTCTGCTACTTGGAGCTTATGGTTTTGTTTCTATAAAAGTGTAGCTCTTCTTCTCATTTCACTACACGAGAAGCTAAAGAAGCAGAGAAACAAGTCACGGCTGTGCGAGAAAAATGGAGAGTATGAGGGTGCTATAGTAAGTTGTGCAAATAAAAGAGGCTATATTTTTTATATTTTTTACAAACGTGGTGTTCCAGTCAGCTTGCGAGTTACCATATAACTCTGTCCACCGAGTCTTGGACAGATGGAGGAAATCACCTAGTGTTTTTGCCTTCGCTGGTATTTGAACCGAAAACCTTATAGTTCTCAAATCACTTCATTGACCAGTTGTCCACACCCTTCGGTGCTAAAGTAGGGCTATTTCTTGTGGAGTATTTTACTCAATGCTTCGAAGTGGCTTAAAATATTACTTAATACTTTTCAAAGTTGTTGTTGTATCATGTTCATTTCTTTTCTGTTCACAGGGGATGACAGAATTTGCTGATCAGCGTCTAAGTATTGTGGCACAAGTAATATTTGAAACAACGATCGATGATTAGATTATTTGAAGAATTGTGGAAACTGCTGGTCTGTTTTACCTATTCACGAGAAGGCGAAGTGTTGCCTTTTGATTTCATCCTAACACGTCTTTTTGAAGTGTCAGTCTCCAAGATTTTTGTTGTCTGATCTAAAAGTTTCTATGAGATGAATTTATAGATTTGGACTCAATCTGACATTTCATTGTTTTCACATCTTTAAACTATTTTTTCAAGTCCTAATATGGCCGGAAATGGCAAAAAAATTGGAACCTGCTTTCTGCACCTTATTGAAATTGAGTATGTTATACTCACTCAGTCCCAATCTACAGGAAGGTGTTACTATAAGGGAGTCAAATAGTTTTTTCTGTGATATTATAATTTTCTCAAACATCTTTTGAATCATTAGCTTTGTTGACTTGTAGTACTTCTCGTGTAGTTTTCAAAAAATGTTAATCCATTTCTGAATTGGCATTCACTTACTTGCTCGTTTTCTAGGTTGTATCTGGTCCGAATCTAGTACAGAGAAGGATGAGGAAAAATCCGATACATACAGTCATGACATGACTCCAGCTATGGGAGCTGGTAAGTCTATCTTCATACGTGTTTTTTTTAGTTCTATGAACTTCATGTTCTTTTACTTTGAGGAGTTTTCTGATGCACACTTTTGCAACCCGAACAGGAAAGCTGTTAAACTTATTAGTCTCCTCGACTTATCAAAGAAAACTTATTACATAACTACATTACATGCTAGCTAATAGGTTAAGTTATGCGTTATCGTTTTCTACTATTTACTCTTCTTTGTTTCTCCTTCTTGCCTTCACCCGTTGTTGAAGAACATCCTTTTGTTGTGCAAAGAACATCCTTTTGTTGTGCAAACTGCAAATCCAAGTTTTCTCTATGTCGACATGATTCAGTTATATTAGCGTAACTCTTCAAAGCTCGTTTAACCTTTAAAATGGGTCGGATTGGCCGTGAGGGCCAATCGGCTGCATAGATAATGTCTTAACAGACGTCCACGAAAACTTTTGGCATTTTGGACGTCGGAAATCCGGATCACCAAAAAAGATGGTGGGCTATAGCACACGAAAATGGTCAAAATGGGGGGTATGCGCTCCGAGACTCGTTTGACCTTGGAATGGGTCAGATTGGCCATGAGGGCCAACCGACTGCATCGATATTGTCTTAACGGACGTCCACGAAAAATTTTGGCATTTTGGACGTCGAAAATCTAGATCACCAAAAAGATGGTGAAAATCGTCAAAATAGGGGGGGGTATGCGCGCTCCGAGGCTTGTTTGACCTTGAAATGGGTCAGATTGGCTGGGAGGGCCAACCAACTGCATAAATAAGGTCTTAACGGACGTCCACGAAAAGTTTCGGCATTTTGGACGTCGGAAATTCGGATCATTAAAAAAGATGAGTTGCTATAGCACACGAAAATCATCAAAATAGGGGGTATGTGCGCTCCGGGCCTCGTTTGACCTTGGAAATGGGTCAGACTATCGTGAGGGCCAACCGGCTGCATAGCCAAGGTCTTGACGGACGTCCACAAAATGTTTTGACATTTTTGACATCGAAATTTGGATCACCAAAAAAATATTGTGCTATAGCACACGAAAATCATCGAAATGGGGGGTATGCGCGCTTGAGGGCTTGTTTGACCTTGAAAATGGTCAGACAGGGCGTGAGGGCCGACCGACTGCATAGCCAAGGTACTGAAGGACGTCTATAAAAATATTTTGCATTTTTAACGTCGGAATTGGGATCACCAAAAAAAGGTGTGCTATAGTGTCACATCCGGGGAGCACCCCCGAGACGTAACCGACGTCGTCGTCCTCTTTTGAGGACTAAGAGCAACCTCTTAGCATTCGTCATCACATTCATAGGCCAAAAATACGGAAAAATTGAAAACTTTTACTACTTCTACATTGAGATTTACATAGACCTCTACATACACATATATATATATTTATATCGAGTATACATAGACCATTCGTATAGGAAGATTACATAGTCTTCTACTTGTATTGCACATACATATATATAACATAGAATATAGTGTCAAGGTTGTCTTATCTCATAACCATCTAAAATGATCATAGCAATTTGGGCATAGCCCTACATCAATATCAAGAAGCCACATATAGGCTTATACAAATCGTACTCAAACGAAATAGAAAGAACATAAGACTTTAAAAAGTAAAGCAACTCCATAAAGCTAGATATCGGCATCGCCCTCAGAAAGTGAGGACCTACCCACTTGGATGGTAGAGAATATTCAAGTCTTCTTCAAATCGTCTCGAATGAGCCTTCAACGACCGGAAGCTAAAATATTTGGGAAAAGGGAGAAAATGGGGTTAGTACGCCACTTGTACTAAGTATAAGACCATATGCACATATAACATCAAAACATGCTAAAAAGGGATATTTAGTTAAATCATGTCATTTATCCTTTCAAAAGCCTTATGCACAATCAATCAAGCCCTACCAATCATTAAGACATGTTCAACAAGTCAAAGCAAATCATATGCATATCAACAATAAGAAAAACAACTAATCATGAATCCCCATAAAGTCACAAGTGCAATGACTAAGCAAACCCCCATAACCTTACTCAATCAAGTAACCCAACAAGAACCCATAACCAATGCCAAACTTCACATAATACGACCATTAAGAATGCATAACATCATACCTCAACATTTTAGACTAAATATATGTTCATAAGCATAATTTCCATCAGAGAATGTCATTTCACACATAAGTCACCACATTATCATATACATATCATTTACTCTCATAAAACATATATAAGCATAAGAACATCCTCCTAAGACCTCCCTTAAGGTTAACTAGTGCAATATTTAGGTAGAGTCTCATACCCCTACCTAGACTAAGTTAAACCCCTTAGGTCATCTTAGTTAGAGTTCATTCATGAATTCATTTTTCTTACCTCTTGGGGACAACTTTCCTTAACCGACATAGACCACATGAGCTAATGTGAAATCCGGTGTCATGAAACCCTACGTTGAAAGAAGGTAGACTACTTGCTAAAGTAGTACCTAAGACATGAACATATCAACTAAGTGGATCCACTAGCTAGTATTCCTATGTGGGCAACATTGTTCAAGAACTAGGAGATAAAATTGAGACCCTCTTTATGCTACATGCATTATAGTCTCCAATATCAAGAGTATATTAGTGATCCTACCTTCCCTATGTGGGAAGGGACACTCCTCAATCTAGTTCACTCGGTGCTAAGCTAGAGTCCCTTGTTGAAATGTCTTTAAGCTTTTATTAACAATCATAACTTAGTTTAGGTCATAGGGTCTAACCCTTGTATAAACATCATCATGATAGCTCAATAAGAATTGCATGAGTGTAGTCCTTTCACTACATTCATATAAGTAAGGTTAACACATTTACATATTCATTCATGATAAGGCACATTGGTAGTCATCAACATCCTTATAACATATACATCTTAATCAACCTCACAACCATAGCCAAGAAATTCAATTCAACATCATACCACCCTATAAATACTAAACAAGGTATACTCCAATACAACATCATGACTTAATCACAATTAACCATAATTTGAAGTAAAGTATAGGGTTCATAAGACTTACCAAGTCTCCTTCACAATTCATGATCAAGGTCTTACCATCAAACCTTAGTTCAACTCATTTAGGTCATAAAGTCATCATAATTCAATAATCAACATGATTACAATGCTAAAAGAATTTCTACATCACAATTCAATACTAGATCAAAGTTTAAGATTAGGTCTATTCATCATAACCTAGATTACTTCTCAAGAACTAGCATGAAAGACTACAAATCATCCTAATTTGTTCATGATCAGTGTAACAACATCACCTAATATGAATTCAACCCATGACCAAGTCAATTGAACTAAATACAACCTAATTCATATCAAGATCAAACCTAGAGTTAAGGGTTAAGGGTCATGTTCTATAATTTAGACCAAACCATCAACAATTATCATGATCAAGTTAAAATACATGTTAATCTACCCATTATAACCTAAATAAAGCATAAACAACTTAGTTTACAACATCAATTTCGAGATTAAATGAAACCCACTTGAAAACTCAACTTTTAGAAATACTTTGAATGAACACTTTGAGGAAAGAAGTCTGAAAGGTGAATAGATCCCATACCTCAATGTTTGATGAAGATTCAATGGTGAAATCTCCCCTTTACACCCCCCAAACCCTTCCCTAGCTTGTTCTTCAATGGTGTCTTCCAATAGAGAGAGAAAGAAGAGAGAAGGAAGCGGATTTGTTTTGTGAGTTGTAATTAGTCCAATGGGATTTTGGGGCCTTTGTATGGGGGGTTAACTAACTTAATTAGAACCCCTTAATCCCTTAACTAACCACCTAACCCCTTAATTAATTTAATTAACTAACTTAAAAATGTGCAAGAAAACTCGACACTCACAGACGAGACCCCGATCGACGGTCCGTTTGTGAGTAGACGACTTGCCACCCCTCCTTCCTGCACACTTGTCGTTTTGGTCAGAGACTTGTTCAGGATAGGGCTCCAGAATTTTGGCTAAGTGTTGGACGACGGTTGGCATCGACGCCTGTCGATCCACACACGAGCCGTCCTTTGCATTTCGTGGTTGCACACTATCGAGGCAGTGTTGCCTCCTACGTGCTAGGGTCCTCCTCAAGGGCCCTTGGTTGGTCCTTGGGGAGTCGTACCCGAACGTTTCGACCATAAATCGACTCTAATACATGTTATACACCCTTCCACCATATTTCATGCATTTTGCGACTCCTACAAGCTAGTCAATTAGGCTAAGACACACTAGCACCTACTTGTACAAAATTTCTGGACGTCATGGACGTTCTTGGACATTTTGGTTTCTAAACTTCCTAAATGACCTATATTTATTAAAATTGACTTAAAAGCAGTGTCTAGACCTCATTACACTTATGTTAGGCTTAAGACACGTTTTAGATTTTTGAAGTGTTACATTATCCCCCCGGGAACATTCGTCCCTGAATGACACTGAAACTCTTTTGAAGGAAGGAATTAACTCAAGACTAGCAGCCTAACCAACGACATTACAAGATAACATAAGTCATATTACTTCAACAAGGCAATTCAAAACTTCAATTACCACCCATAAGGTTCAAACATTTCAATATGAGGAATTTCCTTCTCACAACAACAACATGAGCTCAACATGCTATACATGAGTCAATTAGAACAAATTTCAACCTATCAACATGCTACATATCATTTGATAAAGACTCACCATGTCAAAATGCACAACATAACTCAACCAAGCAAAATTGCAAAATTCCAAGTTCAAATGCACAGTTCCCTGTAAGTCACTGTAATGCAAATTAAAATATGCACATTTTTGCTAGCCTTTACCAAAAATTAAGAAACTTCAGTTTCTAGTCATATTTACATTATTAAAAATGATGACTAACCTTAATTATCAAAAATATGAGGGTAACGGGACTTCATGTCGGCCTCGGTCTCCCATGTTGCACCCTCAACTAGGTGATTTTTCCATAACACTTTTACGGAAACCACCTCTTTGTTCCTAAACCTTTTTACTTGCCTATCTAGGATTTGAACCGGGACATCCTCATAGGAGAGTTTATACTTGACACCAAGACCTTCAATAGGAAGAATGGACTCGGGATCACCGACACACTTCTTTAGCATAGAAACATGAAAAATCGGATGAACCGAAGTCAATTCACTGGGCAACCTCAACTCATAGGCAACCTTTCCAACCCTTTGCAAGATTTCATAGGGACCCACATAATGAGGACTTAACTTCCCTTTCCTGCCAAATCTAACGACCCCTTCATAGGTGAAATTTTCAAGTACACGTTATCACCTTCTTCAAACTCTAGATCCCTCCTCCTATGATTGGCATAAGACTTTTTCCGACTATAGGACGTTTGCAAGCGATTCCTTATAATATAAATTTTCTCCAAAGTCTTATAAATAAAATCAGGATCAAGAATCGAAGACTCACCGACTTCAAACCACCCAATAGGAGACCTACACCTCCTACCATACAAGGCTTCATAGGGAGCCATGAAAATGGATGAATGGAAACTATTATTGTAAGCAAACTCCACCAAAGGCAAGTGCTTATCCCAACTTCCTTTGAAGTCAATGACACAAGCTCTAAGCATATCCTAAGGGTTTGAATAGTACGCTCCGCTTGACCATCCGTTTGGGGATGAAAAGCGGTACTCAACTTCACCTTAGTATCTAACCCTTGTTGAAATGACCTTCAAAACCTAGATGTGAATTGTGCACCCCTATTCTATATGATGGATAACGGAATACCATGGCGACACACAATCTCATCTATGAAGATCTTGGCATAAACTTCCGCCGAACAAGTAGACTTGACGGGAATAAAATGAGCGGACTTGGTCAACCTATCAACCACCACCCATATGGAGTCATATTGTTTTTGAGTCTTAGGCGAAACTACCACAAAATTCACATTGATGTATGTTGACATCCTTTGAGTGGGAGCAACGTCGCGGTGACTCAATTAAAAAAAAGAATTTGTTAATTTTTTTTTGAAACGGGTAAAAGGGGTTAAAAGGGAAAAAGGAAGTCGCCACCTAATTTTAGGAAAACTAGGAAACCAATTAATTAATTAATTTAAAAGACAAAACCAATTTGATTTTAGGTAAGGGGTTCAAATTATTTCGAAGGGAAGGGATTAGGCACCCTTCGAAATCCACAATTGTGGTTCCCGACTGAATTTATTTTTCAAATTGAGGAGGAGAATAAAATAATGTACAAATATAATAAACATGCAATATACACAAATAATAAAATAAGAAAATATAAGAAATGGCCTAAAGTTTGCCTAACGTTATATATATAAAATATTGAATAAATAGTATAATTCGAACTTAAATCGAATAACTTCGATGGGAAGCAACTCCAAGGTACCTGTAAACACACTTAGTAAAAGTGTTCGTAATAAATAAATTTGAATATAATTAAATATAAGAAATAATAATTTAAAAATAAAAACCCGTCTTATTGACATTGAAGGCCTTGGAAATCGATGGTAATTTCTTCATCGGCCAATTTTAACAAAACAAATAATATGAGCTTAAACTAAATTTCCGTTTTTTAAAAATGGGAGGCCTCCAAAACCGATGGAGAAATTTTATCCTTGGCCAATTATAACATACATTAATATAAATTGAACAAACTAAGTTGTAAATCAACATACGATATTCTAAAAGATGACCACATGATAACGAATTAACAATAGTATAACTGAAAATACTTAAAAAAATACATATAACCAACTTAAATAAATCAAGAGCAATTAGTTAATGAACTTATGAAAGGAGATATATAAACTATCAATATAAAAAAATGAATTAAACAAGAAATAACATTACACAATAATCAAAGTTACATCAACCTAATAAAATAACACCCAAAACAGTAACAAAAATAAAATAAAATATTTATAGCAAGGAAACTAAACAAACAAACAATAATATCAATTAAATCCCAACAAAATATAAAATAATAATAAGCAACAATAGTAAACTCAACAATTATGAATATTGAAGTAAAAATTCACTGAAATATTTTTTCAAGTAAGAAAAGTCACAAAATTTTAGACAAATAATAATCTAATAACTTAAAAGAAAAAATAATTTAAAGATGAAAGAATATGTCATAATACTTGCAGGAAAAATCCAAATTTGAAAACAGACCTTTGGAGCGTCGAGTCTTTTTTTTTTTGGGTGAGACCAAACGTGTGACCATTCTAGCATATCTGGAAATGAAGTTCTCTTGGAGTTCGTGGGTATCGCCGGAGCTGGTGTTGAGGCTTGCTGCTCCGATATTGAGTCGTAAAGGGAAAAAGGGAATGGGAACGGTGGTTTTATTTTTCTTCCGATTTGGAGCTTGTTTTGCCGGAAAAGGTGAAAAACGAATTGGGATTTTAGGTGGCTGTTTGGGTAGAATTTCTGGTGGATTTGGGGTTGTTGGAGGTTTCTGATGGTGGTTTGGTGGGTCACGAGTTGGCTGCTTTTTGGTGGGGTTTTGGAGGCTGTTTCAGTTGGTAGTTCGGGGTCCGTTTCAGGTGTTTTTCCAGTGATGTTTTGGTCAGAGAAAATGGAGTTTGCTCGTGTTTTTGGGTGTTTGTTTGGAGATAGTTTCTGGGTGGTTTCTTTGTGGATTTCCGGTGATGTTTTGGAATGGAGTTTGTACCACCACTAATGGTGTTTTCCGGTTAGAATCTGATGGGTTCAGCGAGGAATGTGGTGGTTTAGCATGGGGTTTTTGGGTGGTGGAACGATAACAATTTTGTGATGTTATGGTTGTTCGGAGGTTGGTGTTGTTGGTCGAGCTTGGTTTTTGGATTTTGTGTTGTTCATCGTAATAGGGGAGAGGATTTTGGGTTTAAGATTTTTGCCGGAAAAATGGAGGCAGTGGTGGAAACGGTAGTTGTTGGCTGTTGTTTTGGTGTTGTTTTTGCTTGAAGAATGAAAATAAAAATAATAGGGTTTTGCCTTCGCCAAAAAATACTCCGGCGAGGGTGGTGGCCGGAAAAATGTGAACACTAAAATATATCTTTTAACACTTAAAAAAAAATAATCTAAAATTTTAACCCTAAAATTTATTTCATCACCCCCAAAAACATAATGGACCAAATATTTCACATATAGGGAGTTGAAATGTCACAACCCAAAACCATACCCTAGAAGATAGGATAAAATCTTGGATTGTAACCGGCGTCGTCGACCTCTCGGAGGTCTAAGACAAGCCCTTTCATATCATTCATTGCATATACATAGTGAAAAGTAGTGCGAAATTAAAACTTTTTTACAAAATATAACAGTCTTTAAAATCTCTTTCATATAAATGTAATAGGAAATACTAAGTATCAATCTCATCATCTTAGACACAAGAATACTTGGGACACGGCTCATACTTCAATACGAAAATAGAAATACATAGTCTATTACAATACTTCAAAGAAAACATAAAAGACATATATGCCCTCGAGTCACATACTTCAACTCTTCTTGAACGATCTTCTAAGTCCAAGTCTTCACTTCTCAAAACTCTTCGCCTATTAGGAACTATAGATAGAAAATAAAGCATGGAATTGGTACAACCACATGTACTAAGTATGACATTTGCATAAATGTCACATCCGGGTTTACCCCCAGACGTAACCGGCGTCGTCGTCCTCTCGGAGGACTAAGACAAGCCTCTTAGCTTCGTCATGGCATTCATCGACTAAAAATCAGAAAGAATTTAAAACTTTTTATCTAAAACTACTCGGAGGTTTACATAGACCTCTACATACACATCATTATATATATCAAGTATACATAGACTTGTTCATATACGAAGATTACTTAGTCTTCTACTTTTATTTCATACACTTATATATTCAGAAAATAATAGTCATAAAACCGTCTCATCTCATAGACCATCTATCGATCACAATAAGTCTTGGGCATAGCCCTACATCAAATGAAAGAAGCCGCATATAGGCTGTCTACTACATCGTCTCAAGAGAATAACGGAGTCAACATAGAATCATAGTATCTACACATCATAAGAGAGAGATATCGGCCACGTCCTCGAGAGAGTGAGGACCTACCACTTGGATGGCAAAATACCCAAGTCTTCCTTCCTAGCAATTTGGATCAAGCTCAACGACCCGTACCTAAAATGTTTGGGAAAAGGGAAAGAAAAGGGATTAGTACTCCACATGTACTAAGTATGGAATCTCATATACAATTACCAATCAAATATATTAAAAAAAAGGACATTTATGAAAACATAATAGACTACATATGCAATTAAACCATAGCAAAGCAAAGCATACTAATGATAACCTTCAATAAGTCACTAGTGCAATGATCAAGTAAAATTACCATGTCTCCTACTCAATCAAGTAACCTACCAAGACTACAATTAACAATTTGCTTACCAACATACTCTTCATATCATAATACGTCCTTCTTCAAGCAAAGACAACAACATTATATTCATAAGCATGTTATTCAACATACAAACCATTTATATCATACCATCTCTTTACATATATAATATTGACCTCTCAAAGTTCCTATCAAGGAAAAACTAGTGCATGGCGTAGGTAGAGTCCCATACCCCTACCTAAGCTATAGCCAACCTCTCAAGTTACTTTGATTGGCCTATACCTTATTCATTCATTTTAATTTAGGGAACATTTGCCTTAACCGACATAGACCACATAATCGAATGTGGAATCCGGTGTCATGAAACCTTACACCGATGGAAGGTGGTCTACCGGCCAAGGTAGAACCTAACGTGAACATAGCTATCTAGGTGGATCCACTAGCTAGTATCCTATGGTGGCAACATAGTTCAAGAACTAAGAGATAGGTATTCCCTCTATATACCATTCGGTAATGGGGCCTCATCTCATGAGAATTCATGAGTGAATATTTCTCAAGGAAAGTCAACACTTCACGTAGATCCATAGGTGAGTATTCCTCTAAGGGAAGTCAACACTCTATAAGGAACAAATGGTGAATATTCCTCTAAGGGAAGTCAACACCTCTCAATGTCAAGTTCGCTCGGTGCTAAGCTAAGTCCCCATTTGTAGAGAAGCCTTTAATCTTTATTAATCTTCTCAATTTAATTAGATAGAAGGGTCAATCCCTTGTATATCATCATTATAGCTCAAATAAGAATTGTATGAGAATTAGTCCTTTCATTAACAATTCATATAGGTGAAGTCAACCCTCGTACATCTCATCATAATAGGGCACATCGAACAACTTCCCTATATTACATTACACTTAGCAACCTCACAACCAACCTAAGCATATAAGTTCATGTATCATATCATCTTATCACATCAATCAAAGCATACTTCAACATAACATTATCACTTGATGACCATTAACCATAATTTGAAGTGAAGGCTAGGATCATCAAGACTTACCAATACTCCTCCCTAGTCCATCAATAAAGGGCCTTACCATCAACCCATAGATCAACCAATCTTAGATCATCACATCGATGTAATTCAATAATAAATCACAAGAACTAATCAAGGAGAAGCACTATACTATGAAGCAATACTACATCAAAGCTTAGTAACATGATCTCAAGTGTATCTTCTTAACTTAGATTTAATATTCAAGAACATAGGTGTGAAGAACTTCAATTCATCATAATAGACCCATAATCAATACAATGACAATCATTAAAGACCATTTAACTTATTATGAGGTCAATTTTATCAAACTCAACCTAATCCATATCAATTCAACATTTAGGGTTGAGGGTTAGGGGTCATCACCCACAATCTAGATCAAACTACTTCCATTCACCATAATCAAGTTACAATTCATGATAATCTACTCATTCTAACCCAAAGAATACATAATTAACTCAATTCACATGATCAAATTCGGATTTGGATGAAACCCATAAGAAACTCAACTTTTTGGAAAAAGCTTTGAAGGAACCCTTTGAGGAAAGAATCTCAAAGGTGAATTAGATCCCATACCTTAAGGTTTGATGACGTTTTGATGGTGAATTTCGTGCTAAATCAACCCCCAATGATCTCCCCAAGTTGATCTCCAATGGAGTCTTCCAATAGAGAGAGAAAGTAGAGAGAAGGAAGAGAGTTTTGTTTTTGAGAGAATGATTAGGCTAATGAGGGTTGGGTATTTATAGTGGGGTCTTAAGTCACTTAATTAGTCTCTCTTAAACCCCTAATTACCCCTAAGTCAATTAATTAATTAACTAACTAAAACTAACTTTTCCAAAACTGCCACAGACCTTCCACGACGGATCCCCGACGACGGTCCGTCGTGGTCATGACGAACTGACATCCCTCCGTCCTGCACATCCGTCACGTTGGTCAGAGACTTGTGCAGGCGGAGGCTTTCTCCCCAGACACCAAGGATGGCACGATGGTCCGTCGTGGGCGTGACGGACTGACATCCCTCCGTCCTGCACATCCGTCATGTTGGTTAGAGACTTGTGCAGGCGGAGGTTTGTCCCACGGCACCAAGGCTGGCACGACGGAGACCTTGACGTCCCGTCGCGCCTGTGACGCCCCGTCATGGGGTCCGTCATGCCCTGCTATTTCTAGGGTCCTCCTCGAGGGTCCTTGTTTGGTCCTCGGGGAGTCGTACCCTGACTTTTCCAAAATGAAACCATCCCACACTATATTTTACACCTATGGTAACAACCATTTACCATATTCCGACTCTTTAACTAGGTTAACTCAAAAGGACACTCTAGCCCTCTTATGACCCAATTTGCCGGACGTATAAGAGTTTCGGTTAAAACACCACTTCAAAGACTCTAAATATGCCTAATTGGGTAGGAACACTGGTTTAGATCCTAAGGAGACCATTTAAGTCTTATCACATGACCTCGGTATTTCAAAATGTTACAATAAAAATCATGAAAACAGACTTTATTGAAAATATGCATCTTTTTATTTTACAAATCATATTTTAATCATAATAACATTATTAATCAATTTAGAAACACATAAGATAATAATCAATCAACAATATCAAATTTATGGATCACTTTACAGTGAATATATATTCACTGTACAGTGAATCCATTCACTGCTACAGTGAATTGCTAAATCCGCTTAAAACTCAACTTCTAGCATGTAATTTCCTCACTTAAAGTCATTCTAAGATTCACTTAAGTCACACAAAGAGAGACCGCCCATACACCCTCTCTAGATGTGCCTAAACGACCCTTAAGATTACCTATAATGAGTCACCTATATACTTACAAAGCAATCATAAACATCAAGGTAAGATTCATCTACCAAAGGTCATTTCCAAGGTTCACTTGAGTGAGTGTGGAGTGACCGCACATACAATCTCTATCACACACACACAAGGGATCCTATAGACTACCTAAAATAGAATCATTCTCACTAAACACACCAACACTTAGATGATAGGACACTCTCCTTCCAAAGGCTATCAAAAGACCTACTTAAGTAAATCAAGAAGATAACGTCCATGATTGACCTCTTCAAGACTATCTAAATAACCCTTAAGACTACCTAAGGCTTAGATCATGTCAACAACATCAAACCTTTTTCCCTAACTAGATTAAGTCTTCTATAGGTAAGCCATGAAGAAATCATCCTTTATGCCCTCTTCACAATTTAACTAAAGAATCCATAAGCCACTCTAGATTAGGTACTTATTCACTTACATACTTCATAATGTAAGTTATTGGTTGATTAATTCATTAATCCATTTATTCATTAATTCATTAAGAGACTCATACAATACATAAGGACATTCAAGTAATGGTCTTAGAGAAGACCTAGGGACTCTCATTAACATCTTCAAAGCCCATTGTGCAATGTCTAGATAGCATCCCATACCACCACCTAAACTTCATAGAACTTCTCTAATGCTAGCAAGTATCCCATATGATGAGAATAGGCAATAACCGACATAGACCATGATAGCAAGACATGGAATCCGGAGTTCTATCCTACTCCGATCAGGTTGTTCTACTTGCCAATGGTAGAACTTGGACACATCCCATGTAGGCACATGGTTAAGGAATATGAAGGGTTTCTTTGTATTCTAGTCTCATGCTTAACTAGAACTACTTCCCTTACCATACTCACTCGGTTCTAGCCTTTGTTCTCATAGATTAATTCACATTAAGGTTCATACAATAGGGTTCCATATCTAGTTCATAACCCAATTACATTTACCCTACCAAAGAGGATCTCTAGGGATTTCCTTCCAATGGCGACAAGAAGCTCATTATGACTTTTGCTAGGGAGATATGATGCCGTTCCAGCCAATCAACCTAGGTCCATCATCCCACATGAAGGATACCCTTACAGCGTTCAACTTCAATTCACATTACTTTTACCCTTGGTTTCAAAGGTTTCACATAAAGACCTTCTTTTCATCATTCAAGGTCACATGTCATTCACACATTCAAGACTCTTAACATAGTAAGTCAAATCATCACATAATCATATTCATATAAGCATCAAGCAAGATATACAAGTCAACCAAGACAAGACATCACATACTTCACTTGAACTCATAATGCAAGTCATTCTAGAAACACCTAGAAACAACCTAACATATTCAAGTCATCCTACATATCATCATAACATCAATAATTTACCCCACGTAGACTCACAAAGCCAAGTAGGAATAACCAAGACTTAACCCTAACACTATACTCATAATGTCAAAGTCATAGTCTAACATGATCACTTAAGACAACACAAGTAGAAGAACACGCATATGAGTTCACATGTAGATAGATAGTGTCATGCTTCTCATAATCAACTACACAAATAGCCACATTACTTCAAGTAGTTTCCAATAAGCCCATGCTCATCATATTGATAAAGTAACGCCGACAAGGCCACATCAATTACAAGTAAAACACATAACACCGCCACCATAAGTGGACCACACCAAGCACAATAGAATAGAAGTATAATTAATATCAAATTAAAGAAAATGGGGCAGCATACCTTCATCCCCTCATCCACACTTCAATCCAATGCCAAATCAACCAATTCAACATCACAAGGCCCTTACCCATGTCCATGAACAATAATTCGAAGCAATAACCATAAAACTCAATGAATCTACATCAATTCAATCTAGGTTTAACAATCTATGATAAATTAGATATAAATTGAATTCAAATCTTATATCATTAGAAAGCCCATAAGAAACTACATAACAATTCAACAATATTAGCTTAATATCAAGTAACCCAATAAGTAGTCAAAACTAGGGTTCATCAATTTACATGGGTTCATAGGTAATTTATGTTAAAATCATAAATAAAATATCAATTAGATCATAATTCAATGTTTAGAAATCGTTTATGCAAGAACCCATGGTAGAATCCCGAAATTGGACAATTCACTTTAGAAAACTTTGAAAACCATCTTGAGAGTTGGGCTCCTTGATGAAATAAGTTTCAAGGATCAAAATCCATACCTCAAGGATGATAATTCTTCACTTTGATGAAGAATTTTCACTCAATGCCACACCAAGCTGCTTCTTCAATTTGGACTTCAATGGAGTCTTTGGGATTTCTAAGAGACTTTGGGGTTTTGTTTTTGGAAGAATGAATTATTCTAAGTGTTAAACACTTATATACTCATTTAAAATACCCAAAATGCCCTTGAAAAACTGCCTAAACTCTTATTTGGACGTGGGCTGAATTGGTAACTTGGCAGCAGCTCTGCGCACAGGAGACAACCTCTAGACGCCTGCCCTTGACGGGGTGTCACCACCACGACGGGACATCACTGGCCACAGTCGCTGGTTACAGTAGCCTTCCAAGGCTTCCCCCTTCACCCATGGCCAAGTCCCCCACGACTACACCCTTCTACAGGGCGTCAACAAGCCTATAAGCCGTCGACTGCTCCGTCGTTTGTGGTCTGCCTGGGACTGCCATGCCACCAGTTTTGGGTCCTTCCTCAAGGACCCTTAGATGGTCCTTGGGGATAATTTTCCGGACGTTTACAACCCAAATACGATTTTCTATGAGTTTAACACCTCTCACATAAATTTCACACAAAACGAATGCGTAAAACTCGACGAAACATGCCTAGATGTACAAGGTCAATTCAAGGCATATCTTTCGAACGCCATGAACATTATTGGTCGTTTGACCTCTAAACTTCTCGAAACTCAACACACTACCTATACATGCTATACTAACTCAATTAAGAACCTCAAAACATCATGAAACACACATAAACACATAGAACCACATACAAGGCATTTAGGTGACTTAGTCGTCGAACGTCTTAGTCATCCCTTGACGTTTGACTTCCAACACCTCTAATACTTTTACTACTGACTCTATACTATATATTAAATATATTTAGGACCTTAGACCATCAATATCAATATGTTAGGCTCTAGTTAACCGAAGTCATTTTTGAGGTCTTACAATCTCCCCCACTTGGACAACATTCGTCCTCGAATGACACTTGCCACTCTCCGAACACTTCCAAGATTAGAGACTTAAATAACAGCACATAAACAAAACATACAACACATAAACAAGAAGAAAACATCAACTCCACATAATCAAGAGATTCACAACACAACAAGAAACTAGAATACAACTCTATAACTCATTATGCTATGAAACTCACATGCTTCAATCCAAATAGCAAACACTCATTTTATATTCAATATTATACTCATACACATCAGTTATAACCACATTACAACAATTTTAGACCAACGAATCAAATAGTTAATTTTGCAAAAATATTACAGTAACTGTCTTAATGCTAAAGTGAATGTTACCAATTTTTTTTTCAAAAATGCACATTTAAGGTAATTCATGATATAAACATGCTAATATGCAAAGTAACATCATATAAACACACCTTATAACAAGATCAAGGCTTCATAAAACACACGATGCCAAAAATTAATGAAATTCAATTTCGACCAAACTTCTAAACATCATGCACATGCAACAATTCAAGGAATTCTATCCCATCTACAAACCATACTCCCCCATTTAGAAGGAACTCATACCTTAACAAAAGAAAGAGAACTTACCAACATCATCATCACCATCACCCGGCTTCTCAATTCTAGTCCGGAGTGCATAGAAATGCCTCTTTGTTGGAGCATCTTCCTTTGTAACATTAGGGGCAGCTTGCTTATCATCTCTACCCCTAGAAGCAATCATTGGACAATCTCTTACCTTATGTCCACTCTTTCCACATCCAAAACAACTCTTGGTACCCAAAAGACACTCACCAAAATGTTTCTTGCCACTATTGGCACAAGTAGGTTTGTCATTTCGAGAACCACCTCCTGTCTCAAATTTCACCCTAGGAACACTAGATCCCTCTTGAGGTTGAGCCCTCTTTTTGAACCTAGGCTGCCCTTGATCACTTGCACCACTTCTTTTCAAGTTTCTAGCCATTCTCTTAAGTTTAGACTTTTCAATAGCTTGTGCATATACCATGAGTCTAGTTAAAGTAATATCATCATGTAGCATAGCCGTACGACATTCCTCCATCACTATGTCGGCTACCACGGTAACAAAGCGACTCATTTCATCTCTTGGATTTAACACAAGAGAAGGTGCATACCTAGCCAAAGACAAGAAGTTCAAAGAGTACTCCTCAACACTCATATTGCCTTGCTTGAGATTGATAAACTCCTCCACCTTAACCTCTCTCATTTCTCTAGGAAAGTACTTGCCTAGAAAGGCTTCCTTAAACTCTTCCCATTCAATAGGACCCGCTTCCTCTGGCCTATTGTCCTTCCATTGATTAAACCAAATTTAAGACACATCCCTCAATTGGTATGGAGCTAACTCCGCCTTCTCCCTAGATGTAACCCCCATAGCACTCAACACCTTGTACACACCATCAAGGAACTCTTGGGGATCCTCATCTACTTTGAAGCCAAGAAACATAGGAGGATTCATCCTCACAAAGTCTCTCAACCTAGAAGTCATAGTGCTCTTCACGACCCTAGGTATCATACTCAAATTGATTTGAGTAGTTACGGCTTGAGCTAAAGCCATCAAAGCCTCTCTAATCTCTTGAGTAGTCAACTCCAGATGAACCACCGGAACCTCATTACCTCCACCCACATTAGGAACATGATCATCTTAAGGAGGCACTTGAGCACCTTGAGAAACTTGCTCAACTTGAGGAGGAATCTCCTCATTCACCCTCTCCTATTCCAACCTTCTAGCAGCCATTCTTCTAGTATTCATCTCCTAGAAATACAAAGAAACACATAAGAAGGATAATCATAACATTTACTCTATCGCACGACATAGGAGTAGAAAAGAAGGGAAACTCTATCGTCCTATAGCCTCTTGCCCATAGATGTGTCGCGACTCACACCGATGGTCAAGACTCTACTAGACGTGACTTGATGAGACTTTTTGATTCCTAAGACCACTTTCACCAACCTATGCTCTGATACCAAGCTTGTCACAACCCGAAACCATACCCTAGAAGATAGGGTACAATCTTGGATTGTAACCGGCATCGTCGACATTTTGGAGGTCTAAGACAAGCCCTTTCATATCATTCATTGCATATACATAGTGAAAAGTAGTGAAGAATTAAAATTTTTCACAAAATACAACATAGTCTTTAAAATCTCTTTCATATAAATGTAATAGGAAATACTAATTCTGAATCTCATCATCTTAGACACAAGAATACTTGGTACAAGACCCATACTTCAATACGAAAATAGAAATACATAGTCTATTACAATACTTCAAAGAAAACATAAAAGACATATATGCCCTCGAGTCAAGTGAGGACATACTTCAACTCTTTTTGAACGATCTTCTAAGTCCAAGTCTTCACTTCTCAAAGCTCTTCACCTATTAAGAACTATAGATAGAAAATAAAGCATGCAATTAGTACAACCACATGTACTAAGTATGACATACGCATAATAATCATGAAAACGGACTTTATTGGAAATATGTATCTTTTCATTTTACAAATCATATTTTAATCATAATAACATCATTAATCAATTTAGAAACACATAAGATAATAATCAATCAACAATATCAAATTTATGGATCACTTTACAGTGAACTATATTCACTGTTATAGTGAATTGCTAAATCCTCTTAAAACTCAACTTCTAGCATGTAATTTGCTCACTTAAAGTCATCCTAAGATTCACTTAAGTCACACAAAGAGAGAACGCCCATACACCCTCTCTAGATGTGCCTAAATGACCCTTAAGATTACCTATAATGAGTCACATACATACTTACAAAGCAATCATAAACATCAAGGTAAGATTCATCTACCAAAGGTCATTTCCAAGGTTCACTTGAGTGAGTGTGGAGTGACCGCACATACAATCTCTATCACACACACAAGGGATCCTATAGACTACCTAAAATAGAATCATTCTCACTAAACACACCAACACTTAGATGATAGGACACTCTCCTTCCAAAGGCTATCAAAAGACCTACATAAGTAAATCAAGAATATAACGTCCATGATTGACCTCTTCAGGACTACCTAAATAATCCTTAAGACTACCTAAGGCTTAGATCATGTCAACAACATCAAACCTTTTTCCCTAACTAGAGTCATTCTTAAGTCTTCTATAGGTAAGCCATGAAGAAATCATCCTTTATGCCCTCTTCACAATTTAACTAAAGAATCCATAAGCCACTCTAGATTAGGTACTTATTCACTTACATACTTCATAACGTAAGTTATTGGTTGATTAATTCATTAATCCATTTATTCATTAATTCATTAAGAGACTCATACAATACATAAGGACATTCAAGTAGTGGTCTTAGAGAAGACCTAGGGACTCTATTAATATCTTCAAAACCCATTGTGCAATATCTAGATAGCGTCCCATACCACCACCTAAACTTCATAGAACTTCTCTAATGCTAGCAAGTATCCCATATGATGAGAATAGGCAATAACCGACATAGACCATGATAGCAAGACATGGAATCCGGAGTTCTATCCTACTCCGATCAGGTTGTTCTACTTGCCAATGGTAGAACTTGGACACATCCCATGTAGGCACATGGTTAAGAAATATGAAGGTTTTTTTTGTATTATAGTCTCATGCTTAAATAGAACTACTTCCCTTACCATACTCACTCGGTTCTAGCCTTTGTTCTCATAGATTAATTCACTTTAAGGTTCATACAATAGGGTTCCATATCTAGTTCATAACCTAATTATATTTACCCTACCAAAAAGTATCTCTAGGGATTTCCTTCCAATGGCGACAAGAAGCTCATTATGACTTTTGCTAGGGAGATATGATGCCGTTCCAGCCAATCAACCTAGGTCCATCATCCCACATGAAGGATACCCTTACGACGTTCAACTTCAATTCACATTACTTTTACCCTTGGTTTCAAGGTTTCACATGAAGACCTTCTTTTCATCATTCAAGGTCACATGTCATTCACACATTCAAGACTCTTAACATAGTAAGTCAAATCATCACATAATCATATTCATATAAGCATCAAGCAAGATATACAAGTCAACCAATACAAGACATCACATACTTCACTTGAACTCATAATGCAAGTCATTCTAGAAACACCTAGAAACAACCTAACATATTCAAGTCATCCTACATATCATCATAACATCAATAATTTACCCCACATAGACTCACAAAGCCAAGTAGGAATAACCAAGACTTAACCCTAACACTATACTCATAATGTCAAAGTCATAGTCTAACATGATCACTTAAGACAACATAAGTAGAAGAACACACATATGACTTCACATGTACATAGATAGTGTCATGCTTATCATAATCAACTACACAAATAGCCACATTTCTTCAAGTAGTTGCCAATAAGGCCATGCATAAAGTAACACCGACAAGGCCACGTGAATTGCAAGTAAAACACATAATACCGCCACCATAAGTGGACCATACCAAGCACAATAGAATCGAAGTATAATTAATATCAAATTAAAGAAAATGGGGCAGCATACCTTCATTCCCTCATCCACACTTTAATTCAATGCCAAATAAACCAATTCAACATCACAAGGCCCTTATCCATGGCCATGAACAATAATTCAAAGCAATAACCATAAAACCCAATGAATCTACATCAATTTAATCTAGGTTTAAAAATCTAAGATAAATTAGATGTAAATTGAATTCAATCTTATATCATTAGAAATCCCATAAGAAACTACATAACAATTCAACAATATTAGCTTAATATCAAGTAACCCACTAAGTAGTCAAAACTAGGGTTCATCAATTTAAATGGGTTCATAGGTAGTTTATGTTAAAATGATCAATAAAATATCAATTAGATCATAATTCAATGTTTAGAAATCGTTTATGCAAGAACCCATGGTAGAATCCTGAAATTGGACAATTCACTTTAGAAAACTTTGAAAAACATCTTTTGAGTTGGGCTCCTTGATGAAACAAGTTTCAAGGATCAAAATCCATACCTCAAGGATGATAATTCTTCACTTTGATGAAGAATTTCCACTCAAAACGCCATACCAAGCTGCTTCTTCAATTTGGACTTCAATGGAGTCTTTGGGATTTCTAAGAGACTTTGGGGTTTTGCTTTTGGAAGAATGAATTATTCTAAGTGTTAAACACTTATATACTCATTTAAAATACCCAAACCGCCTAAACTCTTATTTGGAAGTGGGATGAATTTACCAATTCACCCCTAACTTGGCAACAGCTCTGCGCGCAGGAGACAGCCTCTCGATGCCTGCCCTTGATGGGGCGTCACCACCACGACGGGCCGTCACTGGCCA
Organism: Solanum sitiens; assembly: GCA_016801875.1. Classification (NCBI taxonomy): domain Eukaryota; kingdom Viridiplantae; phylum Streptophyta; class Magnoliopsida; order Solanales; family Solanaceae; genus Solanum; species Solanum sitiens. Next base: position 272,099 of record JABWTJ010000814.1, read on the forward strand.
CCGTCGCTGGTTACGCTAGCCTGCCAAGGCTTCCCCCTTCACCCATGGCCAAGTACCCCACGACGACACCCTTCGACGGGGCGTCAACAGGCTTACGAGCCGTCGACTGCTCCGTCGTTTGTGGTCTGCCTGGGACTGCCATGCCACCAGTTTTGGGTCCTTCCTCAAGGACCCTTAGATGGTCCTTGGGGATAATTTACCAAACGTTTCCAACTCAAATACAATCTTCTATGAGTTTAACATCTCTCAAATAAATTTCACACAAAACGAACGCGTAAAACTCGACGAAACATGCCTAGACGTACAAGGTCAATTCAAGGCATATCTTTCGAACGCCATGAACATTATTGGTCGTTTGACCTCTAAACTTCTCGAAACTCAACACTGCCTATAAATGCTATACTAACTCAATTAAGAACTTCAAAATATCATGAAACACACATAAACACATAGAACCACATACAAGACATTTAGGTGACTTAGTCGTCGAACGTCTTAGTCATCCCTTGACGTTTGACTTCCAACACCTCTAATACTTTTGCTACTGACTCTATACTATATATTAAACATATTTAGGACCTTAGACCATCAATATCAACATGTTAGGCTCTAGTTAACGTAACTCATTTTTGAGGTCTTACATGAAAACTATGGGCCCAAGTTATGGCTTGAGGTTGTGACCCAAAATTTGTCAATTGATAAAATATCTGTGTACATAAATTGTATTCCAATTTGAATGAATTTTTTAGACTGCACAGAATATCAAAATGAATATTAACAATGTAACAGAGAAAAAATGAATATGAAAAATGTAATGAACGTTATCAATTACATGTAAAAAATGCAATTTAACAGAAATAATGATTTTATAAGAAATGAACAAATATTTGAATGTCTGGCTGTGACAAAATAATATAAACATAACAATCGATAAAAATCCTAATACTTTGAGAAAGAGGATGATTATCGACAAATTTCATTAAAATGACAAAAACATGTACTTTGAATTATTTAAAATAACATACTCAAAATGTATTAATTTTAAAATTATCAGACCAAAATTTGGTGTCAATAACTTGCCCCTTTGTTTGATTAGGATCAATGAAAGAGATCCTGGTCAAACAAAGTTGACGAACCCAAATTTGATTTGATAAACTTTGAACAAAAACTGATACGTCAGTAGAGCTTTTGAGCAAGACTCCACGTCCATCGACTGGCTGAAAATAATAAACAAAAGATAAAGATTGATTGTAAACTGAGAAAATTCATATGCCTTTGATGTTACTTACAAAATTTCACAATGAAGGTGGTGTTACTTTTTGAAAGGAGGATGATGTGAATAATATGTCACTTTGAATGAGGTAACAACCCAATTATGTCTCTTTGAAAGGGGACGACCCAACTTGAACTTAACATTCCATTTGAAGGGAGATGACAACCCAAATCTTGTCTCTTTGAAAGGAGGACGACCCAACTTGAACAACATGTCATTTGAAGGGAGATGACAACCCAATCTTATCTCTTTGAAAGGAGGACGACCCAACTTGAACTTAACATGCCATTTGAAGTGAAATGACAACCCAATCTTGTATCCTTAAAAGGCGGACGACCCAACTTGAACAACATGTCATTTGAATGGAGATGACAACCCAATCTTGTCTCTTTGAAAGGCAGACGACCCAATTTGATCATAACATGTCACTTTGAACGAGGTAACAACCCAACGTGTCTCTTTGAAAGGCAGACGACCCAATTTGAACATAACATGTCACTTTAAATGAGGTGACAACCCAATCTTGTCTCTTTGAAAGGCGGACGACCCAACTTGAACTTAACATGGATGACGTATCACAAATCTGCAATATCAATGTTAGTAGCAAATATAACATAAATTATGCGAACACGACCATATGAACAAGGTATTAACCAATGCAACGATTCAAACTTAATAACATCATGAATTAAATAAAATATCAATTTAAAATAGAATAACAAAATAAAAAGTGTCCTATTGAACGGCATGACAAACCAATCTGAAATAGATCATTTTATCTGAAATAGATCATTTTGAATGGTATGACTATCCAAATTTAAGAAAATGTCATTTGGAAGAGTATGACGACCCGAATTTGAAAAAATGTCATTTTGAAGGATATGACAACCCAAAAATGAAAAGATGTCATTTTGAAGGATATGACGACCAAAAAATAAAAAGATGTCATTTTGAAGGGTATGACTACCAAAATTTGAAAGATGTCATTTTGAAAGGTATGACTACCAAAAAATAAAAAGATGTCACTTTGAAGGGTATGACTACCCAAAATGCAATTTAAACTTTGAAATAGTCCACAAAATTATTTGGACTAATATGATGACAAAAATTTAAATGGTGTCAGTTTGAAAGATATGACGACCCAAATTTTAAAGATGTCATTTTGAATGGTATGACTACAAAAAAAAAATGCAACTTGAACTTTGAAGCGGTCCACAAAGTTATTTGGACAAATATGATGACAAAAATTTAAAATTATGTCATTTTGAAGGGTATGACGACCAAAAAATAAAAATGTGTCATTTTAAAGGGTATGACTATCAAAAAATACAATTTTAACTTTGAAATGGTCCACAAAGTTATTTGGACAACTATCAACAATAACAGTCCACAAAGTTGGCATGGACAAAAATTGAAAAGTGGATTTTAACTCATTTTATTTTATGAACAATGAAACATATTTTAACTTGGTTAACGCCAACAAAGTATCGTACAAAATTTCTTGCAATTCTTTATCTTTCAACTGAGATTGATTTATGGTAATTCTTATAGATTCAAGTGGTA
>JABWTJ010000815.1:0-84296 GCA_016801875.1 Solanum sitiens
GTGACACCCGATCCACTAATACTATGTGTCGGAACGTGACACTCCGATCCCCTAATTCTATGTGTCGGAACGGGACACTCCGATCCCCTAATTCTATGTGTCGGTTCGTGACACCCGACCCACTAATACTATGTGTCGGAACGTGACACTCCGATCCCCTAATTCTACCAATTCATCAAGCCTTCTTTTATACCAAGGCATCATCAATAACAAGGTGAATTAGGGTTTCATCAATAACAAGATGAATTAGGGTTCTTCAAGATTTTGGATTCAAAAAGCTTCATTATGCTTATTTTATCACAATCACATAATCACATTCATGCAAGCATACAATAAGCATATAGAAGTTTTACAAACCTACCAATACATATCATTCGCTATTAAGAGTTTACTACGAATAGTATCAAAACCATAACCTACATTCACCAAGGATTCTTGATCAAGCAAGCAATTTCTCAAAGCTTTTTGTTTCCTCTTCGTTTGTCTCTCTCTATCGATCGTTCCTTTCTCTCCTTGTTCTTTCTATTTTTCTTCTTCAAAACCCTCTCTCTTTTCCCTAATTAGCATATAATTAAGTATAAAAGATGAGGAATTAACCCACTAATTAACTCAAGGTTATCTCCTTCACACCCCCAAGAATTTGAGTTATTAACATTAACCCACGAAATTCATAATTATAGCAGGAATAGTCCAAAACGCCCCTTTAAAACTTACCCAAAAATCCGACCCAGACTGGGATTACGCAACCTGTGATGGCCCGTCGTGCCTGCGACGGTCCGTCCTGCAGGTTCGTCACAACCTTCAGAGACTCAATTTCCTTGATAAGTCTGAGACGGTCCGTTGTGCCTACGACGGTCCGTCCTGCACTTCCGTCACGACGGACAGAGAATTGCTCCCAGTACCCAATTCTCAAGAGTTGAAGTGTTTTGAAACGGAACCTCACAACGGTCGTCGTGTCTGTGACGGTCCGTCCTGCAGGTCCGTCACAGAGTTCAGAGAGTCGATTTCAGCACTCAAATATAAGAATTCCAAGTGTTTGGAACGAGACACCCTCGACGGTCCGTCGTGCCCATGACGGTCCGTCGTGGGATACGTCGTCTCAGACAGTTTTTCCAGAAATAAAATCTGCTGCTCAAAACGACTAAGCAGGTCGTTACACTATATGAACCTGTTATCGAAATCGTCCCTTCTACATCATGATCGCAAATGGTCGTACCTTATTAGAATATTGAAATGAGATCCTCTATTTGATAGTGAAGAAGAAACTATACGTTGACAATTGTATGGATATCTTTTCTCATATTACCACCAAATTTCTTTGGAAGAGAGACCGTTTTGGGAGCAGTTATGGGCAAGCCACTTTATGTAGGCATGGCAACAAGGAATCAAATAAGACCAAGTTATGCAAGACTGAAGGTAGAAGTGGATTCATTGGGGAAATTTCACAAATCCATAAACATTGGCATGAAGAAGAGGAATGAAGAAATTTTGAAAAATGAATTCGGATAAAATATGATTATATTCTAAAATATTGCAATACATAAATGATATCAAGGCAATAAGGAGGAAAAATGCTATTGTCATGAATCAGCCCCATCTCAATAACTATACTAACAAGTCTATCACAGGGATAAGTATTGGGACAAGTAGGCCCAATACAAGCAACAAGGCTAGGCCTTCATAAAGGGTAATTTAGCATCCACATTGAGAGTATTGTTAATGGGAAAGCCAGTATCTATGTTTCTCATCCCCAATTCTGAGTCTAAGCTTCTCATCTCCCTTCTACCGTTTATCAATTCCCTAGTTCGTACGTTTAATATTTCTACGATTCTATTAGGGTTTTTGTTGTTTTCATTGTTACATTTACTTCGTGGATTTGTAATTGAACTCTAGTCTTGTTAATATAGTTGAGAAATTGGTTACTGTTACATTGGACTTGAGTTCTTTACAACTATGTAGAACATCCTGAACTATACCCAAAGAAGGAGACTATTGACAAATTATTGGCAAATAGCATTGAGGAGGAAAGAAAATCTAAGCAGATAGGTAACGACAAAGAGAAAGCGAATAAGACTCAACAAAACAAGACTGAGTTACGTGACAAAAGAAAGAATAGAGAAGAATTTCAGGATGAACAACAGAGTATGTCTCATTATATCAATGTTTTGGAGAGGTTGGAATTATGAGAACAAATTGAAGAAATTTCTCAAGAGAATCTATTACCTAGGGCAGTTGGTGGGGACTTCCATGCAATTCTCAACGAAAAATAAAAGCCTAGGGTGTTGAAACCCAATTTTGGTCCTCCCTAATATACATTAATCATCAAGCTTCTTCAATTTTCAATAATTTAAAATAATTAGTTTTAGAAAATTTTAAAAAAAAAAATAGTTTCCAAGCTATTTAGATAGTTTTGTCACTTTTTATAATTTTTACATAATTATGTCTATAATTTGTATATTTATGAATATTTGAAAATCATCTCAAAATATTTTATTTTTCTAGTTAATTAATTTAGTTTAAATTATGGTTATTGTTTTGAAGCATTTAAGGGGAGAAGGTAGAAAAAGAAAATAGTGGAAAGGGGGGGGGGGGAATAGAAGAAAGAATACACATACAAAATATTTGTAGAAAATAGTTTAAGAGGCTACAGAGGTTAGGGTTTACTTTGAGCTAATTTGTGGCCTTGGAAAGCTTGCATCTTGCTCGTTGTTCCAGTCATTGCTCGAAAAAAGGTAATATCTGTAACACCCTAGAAATGTTTTTGAACTAAGACTCGAACCGCTCATCGTATTGAGTGAGATTTTACCAAGGAATTAAATTTTTCTTAAGTATAAAGATCAGTTCACTAGATTTAGCACCTTGAGTTCCAAAAATAATTAAATTGGAAATAGCAAAATCTGAAATTTTGCAAGTTAAGAAAAGTATGCATTTTGTGTCAACTTCAAACGATCATAACTCCTTTTAAAGATGCATTAGGTGATATACAAGGTACCATTGGAAAGATCTTTGAATTATCTTTCCACAGCCTCCAAGTTTTCTAAATTTCAAGTTTGGATGAGTGAGATATGACCTTTTGAAGTTAGTCTGTCCAGTTAAGGAAAGTTAGCCGAAAATAGTGATGGGTACTTTTGTCTTTTCCTTACCCAATCAAATTTAATTCATTTTTAGTAATATTTTAAGGGTCTAATCATTTTATATTCAATTATATAATCGTAATATACACCTAGGGTTTTAGTTGAGAGTTCAAGAAGAGGCAAGAAAACAAAAGAGGAGAAAATAGGAGAAAAGAGGCAAGGATGAAGGCATTCGTCGACGTTCTTGAGTTTAGTTGTGGATTTTCGCCATGGGTCTAATACCTAAGAGGTATGTAAGCTTACATAGTGTTAGGTTTGTTAACCCACATGCCAAACATGTTATTTTCAGCGCAATTCCATTATCAAAAAGTTGAATGATTTAAGTTCTTGATAGGTGTTCTTGAGGTTCATTGTAGATCTTGTCTTGTTGGCGTTTTGATGATTTCTTGAGATGAAAGTGGTTGTTTGAAGTTTTTTTTAGAGTGTATTAGTTTTTACCTAGGTTAAAATTGAATCTAAGGAAAACTTGAGAAAAGAAATCGTTTAAAAGCGAATTAGGGTCAGAAAACGAGAGCAAAATTCGTAGCAAGCGTGCCTAGGAGGATGCTGGGGAGGCGCTCCCCAGATGCGCCCAGAGGGCTGGGGCGGCCCGTCTTCAGCACGTACAAATTCCCTCTCTGATGTTAGGGGCTTCCGAAACGCGCCAGGGTCGCCTACCCCCACTTCTAGTCCATCGGTTGTCCCGTTTGAGCTCATTTAAAGTGTATCTACACTCCTTTTGATTCTAAATACTTTAAACTACTTCTAAACGCTTATAAATCATTCATATCATGAATCATAACCTGGAAACAATAATTCAAATTCAAGGTAAAGTTAAGATTAAGTTTTGAGAGTTCTTTCGAAGCTTTTGAAATAGTCCCTTCGAGTCCTTTTGAGGAGTCTTCTACAAATTCCCTTTCGTAAGTTGAGCATCTTTCAGAGAAGTGGTATCTTCAAGTTCTAAGCCTTTAAGTGTTGAGTTCCTAGTCCATATTTGAGATTGATTCCTAATCATGTGATTATTACATGTTACCTATGAAGTCCTTAAGTTGAATTGTTCATGCCCATAATTTCACATGAACCCCATAAGTCGAACAATCTTGAGAGAAGAAGTGCCTTTGAGTTCTCGAGTTGAGTAGTTCATTCTCATAATTCCGCATGAACCCTCTAAGTTGAAAACCATGAAATCACCCATAAACATGAGATCATGAGCCTTGCATCCATATTCCAATTCAAGGAAGTAAAGTGTCAAGTACAAAGTTCAGAAGTAAGGTAAAGTAAAGTTTTTAAAGGTTTTTAAGAGTCTTATTTAAATATTTTTAACTTTATTTTTAAGACTCAAGTTTCAGGCTAATTAAAGAGTAAATTGAAGTTCTTTTCTTCAAAAGTTATAAGGGAACTAAGTATTCCCTGAGAATCAAGTTGAGTTCAGTTCTCAAGAGTTATAAAGGAACTAAGTAGTCTCTAAGAGTTTAAACAAAATGTTTTCAAATTTTTGAGAATGAAAGGAAGCTAGACTTCCACAGAGCCTATGTCTAGTTTTAGTAAAAGAAAGAGGAGATTATGATTTCCAAGAGAGCTTGTTAAAGCTAAGTTTTGAGCACTAATCTCAAATCACAGAATCAGTATGTTTTCAAACATAAGATCCAGTATATTTTTGGGAGTAGTATTGAGCACTGACATGGGGGAGAGTTCAGATAACTCACAGCCCCCATAAACCATGCAGTCATCATGGGTAGAAAATGGTCATACTTTTTAGATAAACCCTTTTCATAGTTTACTAGTGGATCCATTAGGAAGTTTAGGTCCTATACCATGACAAGGTTAGGATGGCCGGACAGCGTGGGCCGACTAAAGTTGTATCACTATATCTCTTAAGTGATGGTTATCGGTTAGAGAAGCTCCCCCAGAAGTTATAGTATTTTAATACACATCAGTTAATTGTATTTTCATATACATTTCAGAGTTATGTTGTATCCTTGTTATACACACAGACTTGACATCATGTTTTTAAACAACTTTTCTTGATATTGCACTTGTTTTAAACTCCTTTATATCGAAATGAGTTCAATTAAGTGTCAAGAGTTAAGTTTTTTCAGTTAAGTACCTTAGGTTGAGTATCTTGAGTTCATCTGTGCTTCGTTGAGTCGAGTATCACATCCTTGAAGTTGAGTATCTAATCTTTGAGTTGAGTATCTAATCTTTGAGTTGAATATCTAATCTTTGAGTTGAATATCTTATTCTTGATTTGAGTTGAGTTGAAAAGAGGTAAGTATGTTTCCTTTTTATTCCAGTGTCAAGCTTTTGCTATGCTTTAGAATTCCCCTTACATGCTCGTACATTCCACGTACTTAGCTAATTGGCCTGCATCTTCTAATGATGCAGACACAGGTAATCAGAATCATCAACAAGAGCTTCGTTGATACATCCGAGATTCGAGTTAGCTATGGTGAGCCTCCTTGCTTCCGGAGGATTTCATTACTTTTCCGTTTAGGCAGGATGTCATAAGTCTTGTCCCAACTTCTATCTTTATCAGTTAGAGGCTTCATAGATAGTCAGTATAGTTGATGAGTCTGTATTAATCATATATTTTATTAAATGTTTTAAAGACTAAAGTTTCCTACTTTATGGCTAGTTTAATATATTATTTTTATTTAAAGTTGTTCATTTCAATTTTAAGCTTTTGTATGCTTAAGTTAGTCTTTGTTTGTAGTCATCCAGGATGAGGGTTCGCTTGGGACAAACAATGTTCTTTGAGTGTCGGCCACGTCCAGGGTGTAGACTCAGGTCGTGACAATATCCCTTTCCCTTATTTAAATTCATCTTCATCTTGTGTTTCTGTTGTTTGAAGTTTTAGATTTTGATTATATTGTTGTTGTTCTCTTTCTGATCATTTCCTTAATGGTGATACCGAGTTGTCATTTTAGAATTTGAATATAGCTAAGTGTTACTCCTCTTGGTGATAAAATATGTTATTGTGTTATTGATCTAGTTTAAGCTATGATTCGATCAAATCTTCTTAATATTTTGTCATAGTTTACTGTTATAATATTATGTCATCCTTAGAATATATGTGGTTGAGTAGCATGCTCCAATACTTTCCGGTTGTGTTTAATCAAATTATTGCTTGATTTTTGTACTCCCTCCATCCACTTTTATTTGTCATGTTGCGCTTTTCGAAAGTCAATTTGACTAATTTTCAAAGTTAAATTAGATTACATTAATTCGATATTTTGAACAAAAAATTTAGATATTCAAAAACTATATGAAAAGTACTATAAATTGTAATTTTTTGCATATCAATATGATGAAAAAATGCATCTTAAAATGATAGTCAAAGTTCTTAAAGTTTGACTCTATAAATAGAAATCATGACAAACAATACCGGATGGAGGGAGTAAATCTCAAGCAATATGTGCTTATTCTCCTTGAAGATCAAGCTTGTATGAATCAAATAGATTACTCATTAGTATAAAAACCCACCTCTCAAAAATGGTTGTACTTGTTTGTTCATACAAGCGGCCAAACATTTAAAATATTGACATGTTGATTTTTTACTTTGGATTGCCGTTTTTGATCTCATGAGATTGTTGTTATTTTTTTTCTTCCTTATTAGCTTATGGTTGATAATGTGTGTATGGTTTATGTTAATACTATGTGTATGCCTTATTAATTGTCAAATAATTTCTTATTATATACTAATTTATATTCCTCTCTTTGCTTTGTTGTAAAACGCCATGAGAGTCTATTTAGACTCAAAATCTCTTTATCTGCATGCCAAGGGTCCATGGAGGCCCTAAACTCTCCCCTCGAGTCGATTCTTTGGTCAATGACAGCGGAATGGAAGCCAATATACAAAATTGAAGGTTTATATATAGGTCTTGGAAGCAAAACAAATGCAGAAAATCGAGTAGATACATATTGTATACATTGAAAAACATGCAGTTTACACTGATATACGATAATTATATACAACGGATACATGGACGAAAATGGACCAGGCCCAAAACGAAGTGCAGCAGTAGTCTTAAAATATTGAATTACTTTGATTGAAGAAATTTGGGTCTTCCAGCCCAACAACTTGAAATTTGGGCTGGAAGAGGCGAGCATTTCTAAAGGATTGAAGAGGGTATTAGTAGAACATTAGAAAAGGAAATTGAAGTGAATGAATTTATGATAAACGGAGAATGAACTGTTAATAAGCTCCTGAAATGTGTATCACCTTAAATAACTGCACATATTATTGATAATAAAGAACATGGTTCAAAGTGGAGGATATTGACAAGCAGGGGCGGCTCAACATGATTGGGGGCCTAAAGCGAAATTTCAATTTCCGGCTTAAAATATAAATAAATTTTATATACGTAGTTATTCAAAATTTATTTTTCTTAAACTATTTAGATGAAAACTATCAGTGTATAGTATTTTTTTTCCAGTTATTAGTTTTAGGTAAGATTTTATCAACTCAACATTGAAAAACGTCATTTCAGTGAGACAATTATTATATGTATTGTTAACATAATACTATAAGTAATAAGTTGACAAATATGAAATAAAGATAAGAGTTAGATCCATATAATTTCACTCAAAAAGTTGATGACTTGTTATATCTCATTTTAATATGCTTGTAGTAATGCTTGAAACATAAAACTTAAAAAGAAATAAAAAAATTGTAATTCAGTTTTTTCAACACTTTTCACTATTAATTCTTATTTTTTACAAAGTACAAAAGAGGTTAAAGAGGATAAAATAATAAATTTTAAAAAAATTATGTTTTATCATAAATAACTAAAATATTTTGTAAAATATTTAACATATAATTTATTCTTGAACAAAAATTGGGGGCCGAGAAATTTGGGGGCCTAAGGCAAAGGCCTTATTTTCAAGGAAAACTTTCACATATAGCCACTTAAAAATAATCAATTATCCTCCATAGCTATAGTCTGATAATTACAATTTGTAGCTACATGTTATGTGGAGTAGAGAGGCGAGCGAGACTGGGAGAGAGAGCAGAGAGGAGAGAAAGAGGGGAAAAGAGTGGGAGAAATGTGAATTGTATATGTATATTGGTTAGATAATTTTATACGATACATATTTATTTGTATATTTGGAAAGAGAGCTTGGGAAAGAGAGGAGAGAGGCGAGTGAGATTGGGAGAGGGAGGAGAGAGGTGAGCGAGATTGAGAGAGGGAGGAGAGAGGCGAGCGAGAGAGGATCGAGAGTGGGAGAGAGGTGAATTGTATATGTAAATAATTATATATAATTGTATATTATACATATACATTTGTATATATGTCAAGCGAGATTGGGAGAGGGAGGAGAGAGGCGAGCAAGATTGAGAGAGGGAGGATAGAGGCGAGCAAGAGGGGGCAGAGAGTGGAGAGAGGTGAATTGTATATGTATATAGGTTAAATAATTTTATATTATACATATGTATTTGTATATCCTGGCGAATTATACATATACAAACGTGACTAATTATACAAACTAGAAGTCAGCCCACGTAATTATGTATACTGTTAGTTGCGAGTGATAATTATAGCAAACTATAGCTATGATGAGTAATTAAATAGAATAAGTTTGCTTAGCCATGTTATTTTCCCTATTTTCAATAGTATAAAGCCGGACATATTGACAAGGCTTTGTGATGGAAAATTCAAAAGGGATCTTCACTATGAAGTCAACATATCATATTATGAGAAGTTGTAGAGCTGATTTGGAGTGGGTGAAATATTTGTGGATAAAAGGTCTTCCTTTTAAAATTGTTTTCTTTCTCTGGAGGGTTTGGAGGAAAAAATTGTCACTAATTATAATCTTTCAACAATGAGGATGCGTATAGTCTCCAAATACAATTTTTGTGTGGGAGAAACGGAGACAATGACACATTTGCTTCTAATAGCCCCCATAGCCCAAAAGTTATTGAGGCATTTTGCTACATGTGCAAAGTCAATATTGAAGGGTTCATTGAAAGATGATTATCAAATGGTGGGAACTAAAAGAAAATACAAATATTTAACATATTTTAGCGGTGATCCATGTTATTATTATGTGGGAGCTATAGAAGAGGAGGAACACAAGAAGGAATAGAAAGGAATCTTCATATAATAAGATGTACTATCAATGGGAATTGATTGTTCACCATCTTATTAAGGTAAAGTTCCATTGGATGAGAAACATTTCACATCACTGGAAAGGTTTGTTTGACATGCTCAGAGATACACCCAACTCATGAGGAGAATAACTTTCGTTAGTTTGGTTCATATCCAATTTTGATTTATGGGAAACTTACAAAATTTTCTACCATTTAAATTAATTACAAAATCTTCTCTCTTTTTTTCGTTTCTCTATCTTAACCTCCGGATAAATCCTTCTCATTCTCCATACACCACGCTTAACTCCCCCAAAATCATGTCTACAATTCCCCAATATATCAGTCCTTTCTTCTAACTCGGCAAGTTTGAATTATAAATGTGTTATTTTAGAACTTATATCAGTTTCAATTATTTTTTAAATAGGTAGAGGAATTTCTTCATCATCTATTGTGTTTTCAATATATCAGAATTTTGAATTAAAATAGTTTTAATTTACTGATGTAATGTATCCGCGAAAAATGAATATATTGTTTTTCGTCAGTTTGATTTGGATACGGATAGTTTTGTTTAAAATATATCCAAACACCGCAAGGAACCTTTGATGGTGAAGAAATTCCAGACAGTGAAATTATGAAAGGATGCTAATTGTAATTGCAAAAGCTTCATAAGGGAGGGGGGGGGGCGTGTTGATGGTGTTACTACACGACCTTCTCTACCTAAGATTTAATTTTTTAATGCATTTGCTTGATATTTATGTATTTACTTATGTATCGTGTTTATGTTTCAACTATCAAATACACTACAACTTTGTTGTGTACAATGTATCGAATACAAATCTTATTGTTGATACATAACCCCAATCATTTTAAACATAAATCAGTATTAATCATGTTCATAAATATGTATCTGATATATAAATATGTATCTAATGTATAAATATGAAAAAATTTGAGGGTGTTACTACAAGTCCTTCTCTACCCAATGTTCAAATTTCTAATGTATTTGGTTGATATTTGTGTATTTACTTATTATCCTATTTATGTCTCAACTATCAAGTACATTACAAGTTTCATACGTTCTATGTATCGTGTACAAATCATATTGTTGATACGTTACTCCAATTATTTCAAGCATAAATCAATATTAATCACGTGAATAATTATGTATCTAATACATACATATGAACAATTTAATTATATTATAGTAACTGGTACATATACACACTGTTATTTATCTAAAAGGGTTAATTATCGGGCTATGATCTGAAAAGGAAATATTGTCTCCAACAACAATTTCATCACTATTGAATGATTTGCTTGAACTATTTTAAAATTTTGAATTTTTTACGATTTATGAGGGATTTATTAGTCGTGATTTAAATGTGATTGGGTGAATTAGGGGAGGATTAATTAATTTTCCATTATTTTCCTTTCTTATAAAAGCAACATAATCTTAATTCTTAAGCAATGAATTTGAGAACAATAAGAAATTTAAAATTGTCGTGATTGCGAAACTTCCCGAATAAGATGTAATTAGCCCTTATTTGCATGTCATATATATACTTCATACATTTTTTCAGTATTAGTAATCATTTCAAGAAATAAAAGGATGATTATTTTGTTCCAAATATACGTTGTAAATTCAACATTGAACCTCCTCATATGACTAATTTTTATTTTGGTAAGATTTCACAATGCTATTGGGATTCATCTACTGCAACAAAAATATATTGCAACTTTAAAAAATTTCTACAAAAATCCCTCAAAATTATAAGATTTCAGATACATCAGAAACCTGCGGATACATAGGTGACAGATTGTGAATAATACATTACTTAATGGGATGAATGTATCAAAGAAGGGAGGGATGTTTTCGACAGGGGATAATTGATATCGAACTCCCTAATAAGTCAACCGTTGAGGCTTCCGTTTCTTCATGTATTGTGCACTGGGAGGGAAGCATTTATGTAGACTCTCACTTTTTAAAACATTATATAGGAGAAATGCCTAATCATAAATTACTATATTTATTTTTTTGGTAAGATCATAAACTAATATATTCACATATGCCGTTAACCTTTTTCTTTTGGGAAGTTTTCAGTCAAACTCATTGTCAACCAAAGTAGCATCCTATTCTTAAATAAATTGTAACACCCCGTACTCAAAATAGACCAAAAATTAGATTTTCAGAAAAAATTGCAGGTCCCTTCGACGGTTACCATTGACAGACCGTACTCTGATCTACGGCCCGTATTGCATGTCCGTAGATTGTCACTGCAGCCCTCCCAAAATTCAGCTCAGCAAAATCGACGAAGTCTCAACCCACGGACGGACCGACGGTCCGTAGATCAGACTACGGTCCATCGACGGTGTCCGTGGATTGAGACTCTTAATACCCAGACTCTCACACGAACGACGGATGACCAGCACGGCCGTCGTTCGATCTACTGTCCGTACGTCTGACCATAGGTGAAAGTTAGCAGTCAGTTAGGGGGAAAATGTTGTTGGGTCAACTTCAAATGGTCATAACTCTTAGCACAAAATGAATTAGGTGTCCTATGACCTATCAAAAGATACATAATTGAAATTATCTTTCCATAGCCACCGAGTTTGCTAAAATCCAACCTCCGAGTAAACATTTATGCCTGTTTTAGTAAAGGCCTGCCGAACAGATCCAACCTATGGACACAAAAGACGGACCATCGACTGAACGACGGACCGTCAGTGCAGGTCGTCGTTTGGTCCGACACCAATTAACTTAGGGGTCTTTTGGTCTTTTCCTACTTCGTTTAATCCCTAAGATACGTCGTTTTGACCCTAAATAATCATATTTGAGTTAGTTTAAGCCTAGAAACATAACAAGAACTTACCTAAGTCAAACTCATAAATCAAAACTTAGAAAATTAGAAGCAAGAAAGGAGAAAAAGGTCAAGAAATGTAGTTCAAGGAACGAAACAAGGTTCCAGCAGTTCCAACCCCAAAATCTAAATATTTCTCCGTGGATTTCATCACCAGGTATGTGGGATTTCACTAGTGGGTTCCTTTCACCCATTGGGTCCCTAGTTTTCAGTCAGTTTCTTGATTCCCATATCATGATTAGACCTAGGGTTTCTAGAACTTCAACAGAATAAAATGAATTAGTTAGTTATATGTTCCAAATCAGATTACCATGTTATTACTCAGATTATTGCATGAATTTCACAACCCTAACTTTGTATTCTTTAGTTCTTGAATTACACATGGTAGGTCAGATACTTCAGTTATTCAGTTATACATGCCTCGGTTATTAATGCATAATTATCAGATTAATTGTTGCATTCTCAGTTTGCATGTTCAGTTTTAAGCTATCCAGTATTTACAGAAATTCAGTCATAATGTCTTAATCACTTAATTCATTGGGAGTAGCATAATATCGACTTGGACTAGGGTTGAGCGTACCCAAATGTCCCAGAACTACTAGCCAAGTAGGTTGTATGTCCCCTCTGTGGGCATCAGTTTAGTGATCACGACATCATGCCTTTATACCTCTATATTGAGTCTTCTTGATGGGGCGTATACATCGGACTCCACATTTAGCTCATGTGGTTTTATTATCGGTTATTAGTAGCTACCATGGTTCAGTCAGACTCTATTGCATTGACCATTTATTAAGTATATTCAGTATTCAGTTTTAGCATGTTATAAATTGGTCATTGCATTGAGTTATCTCAGCATTCAGTATATCATGTTCCGATTATCATAATTGCTTTTGTGTTTGTTCTGTTATGTTTTATTTCATCTTTACTTTATTTTACATGCTCAGTACCTTCAAGTATTGACTCATACGTGCGCTACATCTTCTCGTGATATAGGTTTGGGTTCTCAGCATCCAGATCGCGCTTAGATCAAGTTTTGATATCCAGTTTAGCAGATTTAGTAGTGAGTCCTCATACTCCGAGGACAATAGTCATGAGTTTCTCTTCAATATTTAGTCCTTCAGTTTCAGTTTTTGCTAGACTTAGCTGGGGCATGTCCTAGCATTTCTAGTCAGTTTAGAGGTTACTTTCAGACATAGTTAGTTTCAGCTTAGCATTGAGTTAATATTTGCCTTGTATTAAACTTGTCAGTATTTCAAATATCTCAGTTATAAAATATGGGTATTTCCCATCTTTTTATTTTAAATTTTGATTTAGCTTCCGCATCAGTTATTTTCTTTAGTACGCTCATTATCATGCCAGAAGGGTTAACTTAGGATCACTTGTGGTCCTAGGTATCGTGTCCACGTCTCGGGGGTAGATCGGGGCGTGACAAACTTGGTATCAGAGCACTAGGTTTAAGTGTCCTAGGATGTCTGAAAAGCCGCACTAAGTAGAGTCTTTTTCATGGGTGTGAAGTGCACCACATCTAATGAGAGGGAGGCTATGAAGTGTTTTAGGAAAACTTCACTCTATTGTTACTCTTATTGTGCGTAAGGTATGATCTAATTCCATTCTAACTTGACATTCTACATTTCAGATCATGCCTTCTCGTAGAGGTAACGCTAGGAATGCAAATGCCAGTAATACAAACGCAACTCCTCCAGTCCTAGATCAGGAAGTCTCCAATGCCGAATTCAGGAATGTCATTTAGATATTGGCTCAGAGTGTCGCCAACCAAAACAATCAGCGGGTTCAAGCTCATGAGAATGGAAATGGTGGATCAACAGCAGCCAGGGTTCGTGACTTTGTTAGGATGAATCCGCCTTAGTTCTTAGGATCGCAGACTAGTAAGGATCCTCAGATTTTCTTGGATGAGATCAAGAAGATATTTGAGGTGATGCAAGTCACTGGGAATGATTGGGTTGAGTTGGCATCATACCAGCTAAAAGATGTTGATCATATCAAGTACACTCAGTGGAAGGATAATAGTGGTGTTGATGCAACTCCTATTACTTGGGATTGCTTTAGTTAGACCTTTATGGACAAGTTTTTCCCAATAGAGTTTAGAGAAGCAAAAGCCTAGGAATTCATGAACTTAAGGCAGGGTAACATGACAGTCCAAGAGTATGGGCTTAAGTTTAGCCAACTCTCCAGGTATGCTCCTCACATGGTTGCTGACTCTAGGGCTCAGATGAATAAGTTCTTGTATGGAGTGTCGGATTTAGTGAAAACAGAGTGCAGAAATGCTATGTTACTGGGAGATATGAACATCTCTAGGCTTATGACTCATGCTCAGCAGGTTGAGGGTGATAAGCTTAGGGAACAAGCCAAGGAGAATAAGAAGGCTAGGACTGGGAACTATGACTATTTTCAGCAGAATTCGGGTGGTGGAAATCGTTCGCAGAGTCAGCAGAAGTTTTCAACCCCAACACATTCATCAGCTAGTGTTCCATCCTCCAAGAACAAGTATGATCATAAGGTTAGGGCACCGGGATCTAAGTCTCAGGGAAGTGTTTCAGGCACCAAGACTTACCCCACTTGCCCTAAGTGTAGTAAGAACCATCCAGGTGAGTGCCTTGCAGGAAAGGAAGGGTGTTTTGGGTACGGTCAGTCTGGTCACAGGTTAAGGGATTGTCCTTCTAGACAAGGTCAAGGAGGTGGTAATGGTAGAACTCAGTCTACAACTCTAGCAGCACCAGCAAATCGCCCGACTCAGTAGGGTAACTCATCTGGTACAAGTGGCGGTCAGCACCAGAACAGGTTGTATGCTCTTCATACTCGCCAGGATCAGGAAAGTTCTCCTGATGTAGTCACTTGTACGTTACGAGTTTTTGACCTTGATGTTTATGCATTGCTAGATCCAGGGGCTACTCCTTCTTTTGTAACTCCTTACAAAACAGTCCAATTCAGTGTCAGTCTAGAAACTCTCTTAGAATCTTTGTTAGTCTCTACTCCAATTGGTGACCCAGTTATAGCTAGACGGGTATATAGAAATTGCCCTGACACAGTATCTCAAAAAGTCAGCTCAGCAGATCTTGTAGAGTTAGAAATGGTAGACTTCGATGTCATTCTAGGCATGGATTGGTTACATTCCTGTTATGCCTCAGTCGATTGTAGAACTAGGATTTTTCGTTTTCAGTTTCCAAACGAAACAATCTTAGAATAGAAGGGTAGTAGCTTAGCTCCTATGGGTCGATTCATTTCTTATCTTAAGGCTAGAAAAATGATCTCTAAGGGTTATCTTTATCATCTAGTTTGGGTTAAGGATTCTAGCTCTGAAACCCCAACTCTTGAGTCAGTTCCAGTAGTCAGTGAGTTTCTAGAATTATTTCCAGAGGATCTTCTCGAGGTTTTTCCCGAAAGGGAAATCGACTTTAGAATTGATCTCCTTCCAGATATCCAGCCTATTCCTATTCCTCCTTACAGAATGTCTCCAGAAGAGCTTAAGGAATTAAAAGAGCAGTTGAAAGACCTTCTAGATAAGGCTTCATCAGACCTAGTTGTAACAACCCTAAAAATGAATAAGATAAGAAATGCTTCATGTGTCAAGAATGCCTACGATTAGACCAGGGTTCACACGGATTGATGCGCGTAGAACCAAACCTCGGAACCCTTGCTACAGCCAAGTCAACTAACTTGGGGAGTTAGTTGAGCTTGGAAAGGTTGGGTCCAACCCTGTAGGGCTCTCGAATACGAAGATTTACTCGAAGGAGTCTTTACCGGACTTAAAAAGAGGAAATCTTAGGTTTGAAGGGTCTATGGGTAAAATGGTCTTTTTCCTAGCTAAGGGTAGTATCGTAATTACCCTAAATATATAATTAATTATTTATTTAATAAGGTGGAGGGGCGAATTGGGGAGAGAGAGCCGAAATGGAGCTCTTGAAGTTATGTCTTGCTCCACCCGGGTTCGAACCTAGGTAGGAGCAATGATTTAATGTGATTTTTTTATTGGTGAATTAATTTAATAAATTAATAATTAATGGCTGATTTAAAAAGGAAAATCAGATTTTATTATTAATTATTATTTATTTATTAATTAATATGTTGTTATGACTAAGTCTCCTAGTTGACTAAGTCTAAACTACTTCACCTCTTTTAACACTCTCTCACGCTCATCTCTCTCACGTTTCTCCATTTGTTTTTCACGATTGCTCTCTGCCTAAACAACTACAAGAACAGAAAAATTACTAGAGTTCTTCACACTTGAAGAACTCACACGAAAATATAAGAAAACAAGTTAAGTGAACACGTTAGGCAAAGAGAGGGTTTTTCCGTCGAAAGTTTTATGTTGAAAACTTGGATTGGACGTGAGTTTTGGAGAGGGTTTGGGCAGCAACTTCAAGGTTTGAACGTCAAAATAAGGTATGGGTTTTATTTTCTCTTGGTCCCTTTTCCAAGAGACCCCTTAAGGTTCGTATTATTCATTCGAAAACTAGGATTGTTTCCCCTTTTGCATGCCCCTGTCACTAGCTCCCAATGAATCGTTGGTTGGGTATGATTGCTGGTAGATTTAGGTGTATGTTATGTTTTCGTGATGTCTATGATTACGTTTGTGTACTTGAAATCGTATGAAATACAACCATGTAATCAAAAGTTTGTGCAAGTGTGTGTATGTGCAAAAAATGTCACTGTGAAGGTTACTGTGAATGAGGTCAAGTTAAGGCTTCAAGTTTAATATTGTTTTGGTTGTCATTTTACGTACATAAACCTATGTAAATCGTGATGTTCATAAAAATGGAGGTGGGGGCTGATTTGAGCGTTAATAATTTGGCTAAACGAATCCATGAAATACACCCCAAAAAGTGTTAAACGATCCATGAATTTTCCTAAGTTTTCAAGTGGAAATATTGATGAAAATAAGTTAAGAAAATATTCAAGTTTCCAGTAAAAATTATAAGTTTAGTTTAGGCTAAAGTTTAGTGAAGAAATCTGGAAAATTTATACAATTTTAAAGGGGTGAGGCCACCAGGATTCGAACCTGTGACCTCACCCGTGTGACAACTTAAATTCGCAATAAAAAGAAAGGGGTTGGGGGGATTCCAACTGGGGTGTACTGGCTGAGAAAGGAGAGAGCAACAATTTAAATAAATAAAATGGGAGGCGTGGGAATTGAACCCACGACCTCCAGGCAGCGAATGAAGGGAAAGAAAAATAAAAGAAAGGAAGTGTGAGGCGTGGGAATCGAACCCACGACCTCAAGGCTGGAAAGGAGAAGGGCGAAATAAATAAGAAAATAAAGTGAGGCTGTGGGGGATCGATCCCACAACCTCACTGCCAAACGCCTAGCTAAGTCAATTTTAATTAAAAATAAAATAAGGAGGCTGAGGGGTTCGAACCCACAACCTCACAGCCCCTAGCGAAATTAAAAATAAAATAAGGAGGTTGTGGGGGTTCGAACCCACAACCTCACAGCCCCTAGGGAAATTAAAGAATAAATAAGGAGAGGCTGTGGGGGTTTGACCCCACAACCTCATAGTCTATGCGAAATTGGACAAGGGGAATTAAATAAAAAAATAAAAAGGGGTTGTGGGGGTTCGATCCCACAACCCTTCGGCCAAATAAGAGGAGAATCCAAGGAGAAAAATAAAGATAGAATGTTGATGTTGGGGCTCGATCTAGGGTCTCAAAGTCATGAAGACTAAAAATAAAGTCAAGGAAAAATGTAAGTTCTGTCCAAGGGGTTCGAACTTGGGTTCCCTTGCCCAAATTTCCGTATTGATACATAAGTCATACGTGAATTAAATGTTCAAGAATAATGCCACCTACTTAGATCGAAATCAAGATCTTGGCATACATACAAGATACATAAGTCTTGTACTACATAATCTTAGGAAGATATGAGTCACTTAACGAACTATGAATGAAGCCTCATGGCTTGTATGTATAGACCCATAAGTCTAGCATACGCTTAAAAATAAGTGAACCTAAGATGTATGTAATGAAATGAAGAGACCCTAGAAGGGTTAAGTAAGAGTGTGAAACACACAAATGGCCAAGTGCATTGGCATATGATGAAATGAACATTCACGTATAACGGGGTGAGTAATTAGGAAGAGCAATTGTGCTAATGTTAATGAATGTGGTGACAACATGATATGAGGCTAATGTAAAAGATGAGAACAATCTCAAATGAGCCTAAGTAAATGTTACCAAAACGTACTCACCTATGAGAGTGTAATTTAATGAAGGGACCAGTCTCTATGAACACTCTAATGAAAGTATTGAGATTAACACACTTAATACTAATGATGAGATGAGAAATCATCTATTGAGCTATGATGTCCTTATACCAGAAGCCAGCTTCCATGACGTATGAGTTGAATGTAATGGAACTTTATACTGAGCACCGATAGGCTAGCTATGAGCGGTGATGCCTTCTTTCGGGAAGGGCGGAGAATCACGTAACTCTCATGAGATGAGACTGTCCGACTTGCCGGGTATGGGTCTCCTTATATCTCCTAGTCTTCGAACCTATACTACCAATATAGGGATCTGGCGGGGTTAGTTTCCCATGTACGCTAGCATATTTTGGGTCACTATGGCCGGTGATTCCACCTCTTTCCGGTGTGGGGGAGACACTGGATTTCATGATGCTCACATGATCTATGTCGGTTAAAGTTAAAGTTCCCAATGAATGAATGAGGCCAGCCTCAAATGAAGCACATAATGAAATGAACGATACCAAAGGTGTTAGGATAGGATAATCAAGAGGTGAGTTAGACTTAGGTAATGACACTAGGTTATTCTTGATCATTGCACAGCAAACCCGATGAAAGTTTTAAACTACACCCTAGGTATAGCTGGTGTTCACACTGGCCTATGAACGAAATAAATGAAGTACGTTTGAATGAATGAAGCAGACTCTGTGTTTGCTAATGAAGACTCCCTAGTTGAGGTCCCATATGTTGAGCCCTCATTTTGGAAAGTCTTAATGTCAAGTCCATGATTCCAAGGTCTCATGGCATATGAATGAATGTTATGAAAGATGTTATGTGCTATATGTTATGTGATAAGTGTTATGTGTAAGATGTTATGTGCTGTGTGCAATATGATAAGTATGATGATGCATGTTATTCTCATGGCATGACTTTCCTAATCCAAATTTGGAAAACTCACTGACTTTCCTAATCCAAATTTGGAAAGTTCACTAACTTTCCTAATCCCAATTTGGCAAGTCCACTGACTTGACTTTCCATAATCATATTGTTAGGAAAGAGCTATCCTTTCTCATGCATGTCCTTGGTGTGTGCTTGCATATACCCATACTTAGTACAAATGTGTACTAACCCTATACAACTTTACAATTTTAGGTGCAGGCACAGGTGGACGCTAGAGCTACAGGTTGACGCTGAAGCTACCGGACGTCGAGCATTCATCCGGACTTGGTAGGCCCTCATGCTTTCGAGGATGCTTGCCCATTTATATTCTAGCTTAGTCTTAGGATTGAGCTAGTGGAGTATGTTCCACTAGCGTTTCTTTCCCATATTAGTTCAGACATTGTATTGATGTCATTTTGGCAAGTATTCAGTTATTGTTATATTAAACTATTTCTTTCATTTGATGACTTAATGTTAGATGGTTGATGGTGAACAAATTATGAATTTATTAGAAATGATTAGTAAGTATGTTAAGAGACAAAAGTTTCAAATTTTCCGCTAAAATTAACCTAGCTGAAGTAAGAATGACGTAAGTAGGCTTGTCTGCGATCTCTGAGAGGTCAACGACGCCGGTCTTGTCTGGGGTCTAGATTCCAGTCGTGACACTAGTATTTCACCATGGGCTGCACAGTGTTGTTCATAAAGAAAAACAATGGTTCTCTCAGAATATGTATTGACTATAAATAGTTGAACAAGGTCACAATCAAGAATAAGTATCCCATCCCCAAGATTGATGACTTGTTTGACCAACTTCAGGGTGCTAGTCACTTCTTAAAGATAGACCTCAGATCGGGTTATCATCAGCTCAGAGTTAGAGATAGTGACATTCCAAAAACAGCCTTCAGAACTCTGTATGGTCATTATAAATTTGTAGTTATGTCGTATGGACTATCCAATGCTCCTGAAGCTTTCATGGATTTGATGAACAGAGTGTTCAAACAGTACTTGGACTTGTTTGTTATCATCTTTATTGATGATATCCTCATTTACTCTAGGAATGAGGAAGAACATGCAAGTCATTTGAGAGTTGTTCTGCAAACTCTCAAAGATCACCAGGTATTCGCTAAGTTTAACAAATGTGAGTTCTGGTTGTAATCCGTTGCTTTTCTTGGTCACATTGTATCTAGTGAGGGGATCCGAGTAGATTCGCATCAGATAGAAGCAGTGAAATAATGGCTCAGACCTACCTCTGCTACAGATATCAGGAGTTTCTTAGGTATAGCGGGTTATTATAGAAGGTTCGTGGAAGGATTTTCCTCCATTGCCTCACCATTGACTAGGCTGACTCAGAATATGGTCAAGTTTCAATGGTCAGATGAGTGTGAGAAAAGCTTTGCAGAATTGAAAACTAGATTTACTACAACTCCTGTCTTGACTCTACCAGAGGGTTAAGATGGTTATGTGATCTATTGTTAAACATCCAGAGTTGGCCTAGGTTGTGTGTTGATGCAGCGAGATAAGGTTATAGATTAGGCTTCTAGACAGCTTAAGGTGCATGAGAAGAACTATCCAACTCATGACCTCAAGCTTGCAGCAGTGGTGTTTGCATTCAAGATCTGGAGACACTACTTGTATGGTGTTCATGTAGATGTGTTCACTAACCATAAGAGCCTTCAGTATGTGTTTACCCAGAAAGAGTTGAATCTTCGCCAGAGGAGATGGCTTGAGTTCCTTAAGGATTATTATATGAGTGTGTATTACCAGCCTGGTAAGGCGAATGTAGTAGAAGATGCTCTTAGTATATTATCTATGGGTAGTGTATCCCATGTTGAGGAAGAAAGGAAAGAGCTAGTGAAGGATGTTCACACGCTTGCTCGCTTGGTAGTTCGCCTTATGAGCATATCAGACTGTGGTGTAACAGTTCAGAATGGGGCAGAATCTTCTTTGGTAGTGGAGGTTAAGGAAAATCCAGACAATGATCCAATCTTTCTTGAACTTAAGGGTGCAGTCCATAATCAGAGAGTGGAGGTTTTCTCCCAAGGGGGAGATGGTGTACTTCGCTACCAGGGTAGATTGTGTGTTCCTGATGTGGGCGAGTTGAGACAACATATTCTTGCAGAAGCCCATAACTCCAGATATTCTATTCATTCAGGTGCCACTAAGATGTACCGCGATCTGCAGGAAGTCCATTGGTGGAATGACATGTAGAGGGATATAGCAGATTTTGTGAGTAAGTGCCTCAATTGCCAGCAAATCAAGGTAGAACATCAGAAACCAGGGGGTATGACTCAAAAGATCGACATTCCTACTTAGAAGTAGGAAGTGATCAATATGGATTTCATCACAGGGTTACCGCATACTCGCAGACAGCATGACTCCATTTGGGTGATAGTTGATCAGATGACTAAGTCTTCTCGCTTTTTGACGGTCAAGACTACAGATTCAGCAGAAGACTATGCCAAGCTTTACATTAATAAAATTATGAGGTTGCATGGGGTTACTTTGTCTATCATCTCATATAGAGGACCTCAGTTTACCTCTCTTTTCTGGAAGTCATTTTAGAAAGGTCTTGGTACTCAAGTTAACCTTAGCACAATCTTTTCTCCACAGACGGATGGACAGGCAGCGCGTACCATTCAGACCCTAGAGGATATGTTAAGATCTTGTGTGATCAATTTCAAAGGTAGTTGGGATGATCACCTTCCTCTGATTGAGTTCTCCTACAACAATAGGTACCATTCCATCATTCAGATGGTCCCTTATGAGGCACTGTATGGGTACAAATATAGATCTCTTGTTGGTTTGTTTGAAGTAGGTGAAGCAGCTTTAATAGGGCCATATTCAGTTCTTTATGCTATGGAGAAAGTGCAACTCATTAGAGATAGACTTAAAATAGCCCAGAGTCGTCAGAAATCTTAGGCAGATGTAAGGAGAAGGGAACTAGAGTTCCAAGTTGATGATTGGGTTTTCCTGAAAGTGTCACCTATGAAAGGGGTGATGAGGTTTGTCAAGAAAGGGAAGCTTAGTCCTAGAAATGTAGTCCCTTACAAGATCTTGAAAAGGGTTGGCAAGGTGGCATATGAGTTAGAGTTGCCAGCAGAACTAGCAGCAGTGCATCCAGTCTTCCACATCTCACTCTTGAAAAAGTGTGTGGGTGACCCAGCCTCCGTAGTTCCATTCGAGAGTATGGCTATGAAAGATAGTCTTTCTTATGAGGATGTACCAGTTGAGATTCTTGACCGTCAGGTATAAGGTTGAGAAACAAAAAAGTAGATTCAGTCAAGATTTCTGGAAGAGTCAGTCCGTAGAGAGAGCTACTTGTGAATCAGAAGCAGCCATAAAAGCCAAGTATCCTCACCTCTTTCCTTCCGATTCCACTCCATCTTGAGGTAATATTTCCTCTTCAGTTTTTCAGTCATTCATGCGTGAATTCAGTCTTAGAATCATGTTCCCTCAGTTTGTACTTGCATTTTTAGCGTATTTTCATATTCTTGGAACTTAGTTCAATCAGAAATTTAGTCCTCAGTGTTTAGTAGTAGGGATTGCATCTCTCTCCCTCTATTTAAGCTAGTTTAGTCTTCATTTGAGAACGAATGTTCTCAAGGGGGAGATAATGTACACCCCGTACTCAAATCAGACCAAAAATTAGATTTTCAGAAAAAATTGCAGGTCCAATCGATAGTTACCATCAATACACCGTAGTCTGATCTATGGCTCGTACTGCAGGTCCATATATTGTCACTGCAACCCTCCCAAAATTCAGATCAGCAAAATCGACTAAGTATCGACCCACGGACGGATCGATGGTTTGAAGATCAGACTACGATCCGTCGATGGTGTCCATGGATTGAGACACTTACAACCCAGCCTCTGACATGAACGACGGATGAACAGCGTGGACCGTCGTTCGATCTACGGTCCGTAGGTCTGACCCTAGGTGATTAGCAGTCAGTTAGGGGGAAAATATTGTTGGGTCAACTTCAAATGGTCATAACTCTTATCACAAAATGAATTAGGTATCATATAACCTATCAAAAGATAGATAATTAGATTATCTTTCCATAGCCACCAAGTTTGCTAAAATCCAAACTCCGAGTAAAACATTATGCCTATTTTAGTAAAGGCATGTCGAGCAGACCCAACCTACGGACCCAAACGACAGACCATCGACTGAACGACGTCCCGTCAGTCCAGATCGTCATTTGGTCTGACACTGATTAACTCAGGGGTCTTTGGTATATTCCTACCTCATTTAACCCGTAAGATACGTCATTTTGACCATAAATCATCAGATTTTAGTCATTTTAAGCCAAGAAACATAACAAGAACTTACCTAAGTTAAAATCATAAATCAAAACATAGAAAATTAGAAGCAAGAAAGTAGAAAAAGGTCAAGAACCCTAGTTCAAGAACACAGCAAGGTTCCAGCAGTTCCAGCCCTGAAATCTAAATATATCTCTGTCGATTTCATCACCAGGTATGTGGGATTTCACTAGTGGATTTCTTTCACCCATTGGGTCCCTAGTTTTCAGTCAGTTTCTTTATTCGCTTATCATGATTAGACCTAGGATTTCTAGAACCTCAACAGAATAAAATGAATTAGTTAGTTATATGTTCCAAATCAGATTATCATGTTATTACTCAGATTATTGCATGAATTTCAGAACGCTAACTTTGTATTTCTTTAGTTCTTGAATTACACATGCTAGGTCAGATACTTCAGTTATTCAGTTATACATGCCTCAGTATTAATGCATAATTATCAGATTACTTGTTGCATTCTCAGTTTGCATGTTCAGTTTTGAGCTATCAAGTATTCACAGAAATTCAGTCATAATGTCTTAATCACTTAATTGATTGGGAGTAGCATAATATCGACTTGGACTAGGGTTCAGCGTACCCAAATGTCCCAGAACTACTAGACAAGTAGGTTGTAAGTCCCCTCTATAGGCATCAGTTTAGTGATCATGCCAGCATGCCTTTATTCCTCTAACAGGGTATATTGGGTCCTCTCGGTGGGGCGTATACATCGGACTCCACATTTAGCTCATGTGGTTTTATTATCGATTATTAGTAGCTCCCACAGTTCCGTCGGACTCTATTGCATTGACCATTTATCAATATATTTAGTATTCAGTTTCAGTATGTTATAAATTGGTCATTGCATTCAGTTATCTCAGCATTCAGTATATCATGTTCCGATTATTATACTTGTTTTTGTGCTTGTTCATTTATGTTTTATTTTAGCTTTACTGTATCCTACATGATCAGTACCTTCAAGTACTGACGCATACGTGCTCTACATCTTCTCGTGATGTAGGTTCAGGTTCTCAGCATCCAGATCGCACTTAGATCGATTTTCGATCTCCAGTTCAGCAGATTTAGTGGTGAGTCCTTATTCTTCGAGGACAATAGTCATGAATTTCTCTTCAGTATTTAGTCCTTTAGTTTTATTTTTTGCTAGACATAGCTGGGGCTTGTCCCAGCATTTCTAGTCAGTTTAGAGGCTATTTTTCAGACATACTTAGTTTCTGCTTAGCATTGATTTAATATTTTCCTTCTAATAAACTCGTCAGTATTTCAAATATCTTAGTTATAGAATATGGGTATTCCCCGTCTTTTCATTTTAAATTTTGATTTAGCTTCCGCATTAGTTATTTTCTTTAGTACGCTCATTATCACGCCAGCAGGGTTAGCTTGGGATCACTTGTGGTCCTAGGTCCCGTGTCCGCGTCTCGAGGGTAGCTCGGAGCGTGACATAAATGATAAAATTTGAAATACAAGTTAATGAAATATCATGACCATTTGATATCACTATTAAAGTAACTGGGAAAAGTTATTTTTGATATAGAAACTGAAATATGTTCTGTATGGTTTATCAAGGAACTGAAAAGTTCATTCTTACCTCACATTATATGAGCCACCCACATATGATTATAAAACACATTATTATCTCACTTAGTATGAGCGTTCCACAAAACACTATCAAGTAGATCATTTAAATACACTATGCAGCAGACCATGCTCTTGAGTGACAACAGAAAGGTATTACCAAACAAATGTCAAAACAGAGTTAGAACACTATGAATGAAGAGATTGTTTACTTGATTTGTTGTTTGCCTTCTCTCGGTCTCATCACAACCCAGTAACTTAAGACAATCAGCTTGCAGCGTCTCCTTACATGATGCCTACTTTCTTTATCTACCAAAAAGCACAAAAAGAGGAACTTGAGACTCCCTTGGCAGTTGAGAAGCTCTCAGCTCCCCTAACTTTTAAACTATTCAAATACACTATCAAGCGGACCATGCACTTTAAACTATTGTATCATAATAACATTCTTTGACTCAATGAACAATTCGTCTAAATATGACGGCTATTAAAATGTCATCGTTAGATTTTGTATTAGTAAAAAGAATATAGCATATTATTATCACTTGTTTCATGAAATTGCTTCCTAGGTTGTAAGCCCAAAGAGCCGTTAAAGTCTATTTATAATATAAATCCTCCTTCAATCTATTAAAAGTTTCAAAATGAAAAAAACCAACTAAGCTTTACTCAGGAACAAAATTAGAGGCAACTATATAAATCATCCATAACCATTCTCCTTTTGGCCCAATATTGCTTTGTTTTAAAATATTTTTTATTTTATTGCAAGCCGAGAATCTTTATCAAAGATCCAAAATGGATGAATGTTATTTAAATCTTCATAGGATCTCAAAATAATAATAAAAATTAAGTTGGCAGACCTGAATGCTTAAATGGCACAACCCGCTAGCAAATTATTGAAAAACATCCAAATAACACTCTTGTTATAAAATATTATAGTGTGGATGTCCACTACATCAAGAAGTTACTCATCTATTATCTCCATTACTTTCTTCCATTATGAAGATAAACATAACCTCCCACTTTATAACCATTATTCTTGTAACTTTTCACTTTCATAACCTCCTCCATTATATTCATGTTAATGTTATGTTTATGACAAACCTTTTGTATGCATCTATGTTACATTATAAATAGAGGCATAAGGGTTCATATTATACACTTTAATATTTGATGAATACTTTGAAGAATAACAAACGCTCTCATATGTTGTCTTCCTATTACTATTGATTTATCTTTTATATTCCTTGTCTTATTTTGCTTTAGGTTTACAACATGTTATCAACTCGATTGTTGTACAATTGAAGGATTGAAGAATGAAAATATAAAGAAGTGAATTATGATAATATTCCTAACAATAGTGTGAGGGATTATTAAAATATTTTAATTTATTTTACTTGGAATATTTATATGGTTCTAACATGTGGTTCTAATTAATTAGTTTTGTTCATTTTTAGTCAATTTTAAGTCAAATTCAGATTATATTTATGGTACTCAATATTTATTTTTTGATTGAGGGTAAGACGGTGATTCAAGTTTCACCGCACCAAGTGGGTAAGACATCGAGTTAAAGTCTTGGTGCACCATGATAATAAGAAATTGGGTTCAAGTCCCATTGATTTATGACCAAAGATGCCTTTGTATGAGTAAGACATTGGGTTTAAGTCCTAATGCACTATAGTGATAATATGATGATGACTAATATGAAGTTTTATTCTTTTGACTGAAAGTCATGAAACTTACCCAGTTAATTGCTCCATTCTCTTATGTGAATGTGGTAGCAGTGTATTAATTTGTCTGAAAAATGACAAGTGGTTGAATGTATGAACATGGGTATGGTAAAATGTTAATGGGCTTAATATTGGTAATTAAAAGAAAGAACAGTATGGGCTCTTAAGATGTTCCTTCAAATTTGAAGGTAATTTGTCCATTAAAACTGTATAAAAGGTTATTGGACAAATTGTTTCTTAAAATGGTCCTTCAGATGTGAAGGTAATTGTTAAATGTATTTTTTATCCATCAAAGTGCTATGAGAAGTTGGGAATATTGTTGTTGGTGCAACAAATTTAAAAAGTTATGTAAATCCTCCATCAAAATAAAGGAATACAAAGTGGTAGTACATTTGGTACATTTGACCTCTTAAAGTGATGTTGAGGTTAGTCACATAATGTCAAAACATGATAGTGAGTTCCTAATAGAAACTTATGGAACATGTATAAATGGTTATGGTTCATTTCTTGAAGAAAATGTGACTTGTATTCGTATGGATGAGAACATGTCCATGAATTATGGGATAAATGTCACATCTCACCTCTACGGGAGGTTTGAGATATTGAAAAGAAATATTTTGACATAACTGGTGATTGAGTCATATACTTTAGGTATTACACAATATTGTGATATGCTAAATTATGAACTATTGAAGGACAAAAGAAAGAAATAGTTCTTTCCTATATAGGTTGTGGCTATGACCAACAAATTTGTCATTTGGTTGTCAAGAAATAAGTCTTGCATGTGATTATTTTAACCATGACAATAATAATAATTTTCTCCTTCAAGGAGATGGTCCATAAGAATGGTGTTGTGAAATTCATAAAAACTAATTTGTTACTATCCAGAAATTAAAGTAGTTCGTAATATTGAGGTTGTAATAAGTCTCAAAAGAAATTTTTAATATTTTGGAGGAATTGAAATATATATTATATTGAGACTGTAAATTATTGAAAGATTAAATAACTTCGGATTACTACAATCAAAACGGGTTATGAATATTTGCATAAAAGGTTACCCGCCTTCCTCTTGTTTGTT
This sequence comes from Solanum sitiens, assembly GCA_016801875.1. Classification (NCBI taxonomy): domain Eukaryota; kingdom Viridiplantae; phylum Streptophyta; class Magnoliopsida; order Solanales; family Solanaceae; genus Solanum; species Solanum sitiens. The sequence continues at coordinate 27,893 of JABWTJ010000815.1, forward strand.
GTATATAAATAAATGCATGACGATGAAATCACATGCAAAAGTAAACTAGAAGTTTGCTAGAATAAATATCAGTTGGCATAACCGATTGACCATTTAGGTTCAAATTTGATGCAAAAGAATTGAGAATTCATGTGGTTATATGTTGAAGAAAGAAAAGATTCTTCAAGAATTCTGATGTGTTGCTTGTTCTCACGATAAAATGATCATTGTATCAGTTAAGGTTGGGATTGTGTTCCTTTAAAGTTATTTGGAACATATAAAAAGGTGAATATGGTCCTGTTCACCTGTCATGTGGACTGCTTACTATTATGATTTAATAGATGCATCTATGGTATAGTCACATGCATGTGCATTTGTATCAACTTGCAAATTGATTTTTGTTAGGGTGTTTGCTCAAATTATTAAATTAAGAGCATATTTTCAAACAATAAAACTATGCTGATAATATTTATTGGTTTAGCAGAAATTATTTGTCTCCAATTATACCTAGACCATTGATTATGAGAACAAATCTCTCAAATAAAATTTGATAAGAGATTAGTTTATTTAACATGTATGCATCAAGCCAACAAGGTTCTCCCATCACAATTGGTTCAGGGTCAAGAAACAAATAATTTCCATCTAAAAATGGGATGTGTGCATATAGGATTTTACTACTCCACCACGCACAAAGATGGATCCCCAAATGAGGTTGGGGGTAAATGTTAGATATCCTAACATTAGGGGAAGATATTTTTAGTAGCTGAGATTATGTGTGGGATGAATTATCTAGATCCTCGTTAGAAAAAAGTGAACTTGATGTTCAAGAGATAATTCATTTGCAAAATGGTGCAAATAATTTGTCAAATATATTTGCTGACCCAATATTTTGATTAAGCTGCAAATGCTCCAATAAATAGTCCTCAGAGGACAAAGTCTATGGTACGTCAGAAGCGTGATAGACCAATCGATTCCTAACATAAAACTCCTTGAGGAAGGAGAAAATCAAATTATCAAAATGGTCCTGATAATGAGGCAAGTGCTTTGAAAGAGTACTATGACAAAACACTTCATAAAATCTTGGCAAAAGTTCATGTACCTGAAAATGATGGTAAAAAATGAAGAGATCTCGATAAGTTATGTCGTATTGGAATCGAATGAAGATGATCGTCGACGGCATCTTTGATATAAAGTAGCACTCAATGCTATAGATGATTACGAGGATCTAAAATTTGAATATGTCATATAGTGTGGATAGATAAATGATTGACACTATTTAAGTATATTATGTTTCACTTAGAAAAGGGATGTTTTTGATCTTATAGTTCATGGATCAAAATATAATGTCAGTGTGGTACAAATGAATCATTGTGCGAAAGTATATCCATAAGATATATAGTGTTATATATGCCTCGGGGAATAAAGGGTTTTCGCAAAAATCCTGACATTATTGAATGGAAATATTTCTTTAGGTGGATGCTTGTTTCAGTCTGGAAATATATGAAATACTTGAATATGCATAATGAATTATTATTACGTCTAAATAGATAATGCAGGTCATATGAAAATCCTTGAAGGATTTAAAAGGTCTTAAAGCAATTCCCTTGAGTACTCAATGATTTTGAGATTGCTTAACACAAAGAAATGATCTTTTCAACCTCATGAAAATGATTTAAAATGTCATGTATTAGTGCAATTGGTGCACTTACAGATTGCTGGTTATGCAAATGCTAGAAGATGTGTGATGTTCTTTGAGAAGAAAAGAAGAGCTTTAATAAAATTGATCAATCTCTCATGAGACGGAAATGATTTGATTATGTAGATGAAAAATATTTATTTAATCTACATAAAGTTCGATCGCAAATGAGTTATTTGCTTACATATGGAGGCACAACAATATTTTGGCATTCAACAAATATTGGTAACCACTTATTCAAATCATGCATAAATAATATTGATCTATGAAGTAAGTCAGGGGTGTGTTTGGTTCGAATCATGGTCTATCATATTCAGAAAATGTGTCATTTTCCTTTGACAAAGGCTATTGCAGCCACCATATACGAAAATAATATATAGTTCAATTGAAGGGAGGATACAATCAAAAGATATCGTACAAAGTATATTTCACCAAAAGTCTTTTTCACACACGATCTTCAACAAAAAGTTGAGATAGACGTTCTCAAGCTCATTCAAGTGATAATCTTGTAAACTTATTCACTAAGGATTGCCAACATCAATATTTGAGAAGTTGTGATATAAGATTGGATTGCATAGTCTCTAAGATATCAAGTAAAGTTTTTATCACGGGGAGAAAAATACATGTTGTACTCTTTTCCTTAACCATGGTTTTGTCCCAAATGTGTTTTCCTGGAAAAGTTTTTAACGAGACAACATTCAAGCGTATTAAAAGCTATGTGTATTCTTTTTCTTTTACTAGGATTGTTTCCCATAGTGTTTATTCCTAGTAAGGTTTTAACGAGGCACATTATCTATGGACATCCAAGGAGGAGTGTTATAAAATATTATAGTGTGGATGTCCACTACACAAAGAAGTTACTCACTCATTATCTCCATTACTTCAAAGAAGTTACTCACACGTTATCTCCATTACTTTCTTCCATTATGAAGATAATCATAATCTCCATAACCTCCAACTTTATAACATTATTATTGTAACCTTTCACTTTCATAACCTCCTCCATTATATTCATGTTAATGTCATGTTTATGATAAACCTTTTGTATGCCTCTATGTTACACTATAAAGAGAGGTATAATGGTTCATATTATAAACATGAATATTTCTGAATACTTTTATGAATAAGAAATGCTCTCATCTTTTGTTTCCCTGTTTCTGTTGATTTATCTTTTATATTCTTTGTCTTATTTTGCTTTAGTTTTACAACAACTCCAAAAATGTAAGATACTTGTCAATTTTATATATTTACTAAGGTTTGCAGTTTTTCATTTGGTGCACATGCAATAATTATCAGCCTGAAGGTTATTATCAACATAGACTGACCAAAAAAAGACAATTTAATTGATCTAATGTTTGAACAGAAAGAGACCCTCAAGGTACAACCTTTAGCCAAGTATAAACAAGAAGAAGGAGGATAATCACTATTAGTTTCAAAATACATATTGTTGCATTTTTCTACATAAAATGACCACAGTCTACTCATGAAGAAATATGTAAATACAACAACATATCCATTGTTATTTCACAAGTGAGCTACGGGAGGTTAGGATGCAAAACTTATCACTACCTTTGTGGGAGTTTAGAGATGATTTTCTATAGACCCTCGGCTCAAAAGAGATGTTTCTGAAGCAGAACTGCTAGAAAAATATGTCAGCAAAAGAGCAAGAGATAAAGTAGGGAAGCAACAAAGAGTAATATACATTTAAAATCTGAGAACACACGACCATTTAATAATACTACTGAAGTAAGGAATAGAGACTAAACATATATATTTGTTGTCATCCTCCTAAATTAGCAAAACAGAATCTCAAGAACTATTATGAGAATCCTCAATTACAATAAAATAAATATGAGCATTAGGTAACTTTAAGCTCAAGATAACACACTAAGAAGGGAAAGAGGCAATTGAGAAAACTTACCCAGCGAAAAGATTTTGAATACTCATATCTCATAAGTAGGTTGTCAGGTCATTTGAGAATCCTTATTCTAGTATCACCAGATCCGGTACAAACCAAGCACTAACTGTGATAGCTTGAATGAAACATCTCAAGTAGAGAATCTTCTTAAAAGAAATTTAAGGGACTACATTCCCATCAACTTTTTGAACAAAAGTAAGCAATTTCTTGTATTTTTGGATTAAAAAAGGTAGATACATCACTGACTTTTATATGAAAAACACAGCAATACGCATAACTGAAAAAGTCAAATTAGTTGAAAATCGAGAAAGAAGAAAAACCTTTCTTACAAGGCTATTGTTTTTCTCCCAACTATTGCACTAAGAAATGTGAATTTTGCATCTCATGGACCAGCCATGTGCAATTTGTTAGTGGATGGTCATGAGGACTATGTTACCACTTCTAGTTACATATTTCAATTCTTAAACAATGTTAAAAACAATTGATAATTAAGATTAGATATAAGTTTGTCAAGAAAGAACAGTGATGGCTTTTGAATTATGTTAATCCCGATTGAGACTCTTCATGTTCTCCCCAGCGCACTCATTTTCTTCCTTCATCTCTTATGTATTGCATTGACATGTGCATATAAATATTCATTTTGCATTATCAAGTTACCAAAAAAATAACTTTAATAACTTTGAAACTAATGCTATAACCTATACAACATTCTATATAACTTAATTCCTTTGGTTGATAGTAGAAATTTTTGGGGTGTGGGGATTTAAATAAAGAAAATAGAGAAATTGCCGAAATAGTATTTTGTTCAAAGTATTCTGCTAGCACCTGTTTCTCCATCAATCAACATTTGACATTGGAGTATATTTTTTTGAAGTGATAGTTATTAAATAAAAAGCGTCAAAAACATGCTATTACTTCAATCGGTTATTCATACTTTAAGTGTTCTTGTGTGATTCTTCTATGGTCTTATCGTAAGAGAGGGTGATATAAAAGTAAGCTTTATTTTCAAGCATCATTGTAGATTTCAAATATATTGGCATTCATATTAGGTGTACTGCAACATTTGAAATATTATACATCTTTACATGAGTATAATGGCTTTACTTGAGTATTTAAAAAGCTCATTAACAGATCGTGGCTATTTAAAACCCTGAAAAATGCACACTTCAATTGTTTTACATGTTGCATTCAAAATTAACAGAATACAAAATTTTAGATTCAATCTCTGACCAACATATTATTAAATACATTAGGTGAATTATCCGCCTCAAATTAGTTGTTAATCCACACAGAATGCATTAAAAAGACATAATGCATGTCGAAAACAGGAACAAATGCTAACATACATATAAAACATCTAGCAGACATATTGTTATCAAAGAAATTATATCTCTCTAATCTATCATGGTGATGCATCTTTCAGTGATTGCACAATATATAGAAATATTGTGAAAATCTACGAAGAAAGAAACATAACAAAATATTGTTAGTGCTATCATGCATATTATCGAATACCTTGAGTGCGCAAAGTATCATAGCATAGAGAAGTAGTTAAATATGAAATTCCTTTGCCAAAACTTGTACAAATATTAACCCCTGCAAAAGAAGTAGATTAGGAGAAAGTCTTCTAAAAACAAAAAAATTCAAGCCAGAAAAGAAGAAAGCACATGAAAAATTTAACATTCAATCACAAAAAAAAATGTATTGAGATGGAGGAAATGCAAACTCAGGAAAATTACCTTCGAAAGAGGAAGAGGTGCACAAAAGACGTGGACTGATTTCTTTTAGAAATTATAGAGAAATTTATCGGTTTCTAGAATGATTAAAAGGTGGAGTAAACTTGAAATTACGATTTGCCCTTGTTCGTCCTCCAAACTCCCATTTCTCTCAATAGGAGTAATAAAGAAAGAACATTTAAACAAATTCTTATCATGCAAATATAATACATCAAAAAATTACTTAAAAGCAAAAATAAGGTACATAATATTACATCATAACAAAAAACAATTATGAGACAAATGAAGAATAGATAAAAATGTAGATTGGTTGTTGGAATGACTATGGTATTATATGAGTCAGAACTAAGAACAAAAAATTAGTATTTATAGGTTAGTGTATTTTCCAAACGGAAATGAAAATAATTCCAATTTTTTCTTAACAAAGTGAAACACAATTAGTGGTAGTTAAGATTAAGAAAATGAAAAAATTAGTAACGTAGATTGATTTGAAGAATTAATTATTAAAAAAATGTAATTAATAAATATTTTAAAGATTTTCTAATACATCATATAATAAATGGAAAATAATTGAAAAAATGTCAAAAATTTGAGGGAAAAAAATAAATGTCATTCTTGGGTTTAGAAGAATGCCACATTACCTCCTCTACATTTAGCTTTATTATATATATATATATAGATTTTATGTGATATAGACGGGTTTCGATTGATGAAAAAATAGATTTTTAGATCACAATTTTTTTATATTTACAATGTATAATATTTTCCTTTTCCCGGCGATTCTTAAATACTGCTTCAAAGTTTTAGGAGATATTAAATTATATTTGCATTAAAGATATACAATTAATTCGCATATCTTAGAAACTTCAAAAGTAGATATAAACCCCACATTATTTATGCTAAAAGCTTCACTAGCAGACAAAATGATCCCCCATTATTTATGTTAAAATTCAAAAACAGTCTTGGAAAATCGTTATGTAATTTGATTTTGTAATTCTTTAAGTCAAAACAATCTTGAACGCACCACCACTTTTTGAAACGAAGTATCATATTATATAAACTAGTAAATAGGACTAATTTTTTACTTAAAAAATATTTTTGAGTTATATTTTAAAAACAATAAAACCCTAACGTCACCCCCAAAATATTAAGATATCCCCTATTAAAATTCAGCGATTTCTATGTACTCTCGATCAACTGAATCAAATCAGAACAATAGCTCCATTTATCTTATCAGTGGGCAATGGAGGTACATCCCAATCATTCTTAATGAATTTATATGTTTCTACTTTTCTTTCTCTCAAACCCCCGTTGTTGATTATTAAACTTATTTGCTCTTTTCATTATTATTATTAGGGTCGATCGGCTTCTGAACAAGTTTCAAACCAAAAAGGTGAATTCATCATGAATGAAAGCACTGGAAGAAGAGAAATCAATAATGATGAATGTTTATCACTTTCTGATAAACCCTATGTTGGTATGATTCTTACTAAGAGCAGTGTCAAGCCCATCTACAATTTGGTAACTCTCATTTCCTCCCTCCTATTTCTATATAAAACTCCCTCTTTCTGTTAGTATTTATTCACAAATTGTTCTTTGTAGTGGTGATTCTCATCCTTAACTAGAGGTTTTGTGGTGATACAAAATCATCTTTGTTAGTACGCTTCATAAACTAGTGTTGGTTTTTTGGGGATGGATATGAATTTAGTGGGACTATGGGTATTGGATGTGTAACGACTCAAAAGTATACCCTAGAAGTTAGAGCACCCATAAGTTGCCACACAGCATACTCGACCTCTCAGAGGTCTTATACAAGCCCTTAGACATCGTTCATCGCATATATATATATATATATATATATATATATATATATATATATATATATATATATATATGAAAAGTAGTTCGAAATTTAAACTTTTTACAACAATAATTCAAATCTTTATATAATCATAAGAAAGAACTAAGTCTCGTCATGGACATCTTAGACACATAAAATATCTTGGGGTCATATCCCTTACATCAATTTGAAAAGTAACTATAGTCTATTACAAAGTCTTTTTGAAAGGAAAGTAAAACATAACTGTTTCCTCGAATCACATGAGGACATACCAAGTCTTCTTGAGAGAATGATATTCCCATGCTTTGATTCTAAGAGACTCCTCACTGGCCACCTACCCTTGTAGAAATAGAACAACATATGGAATTAGCACATTGAATACACTAAGTATGGTGAACATTCAAGAAAACCATGCTAAAAACGGGCATTTACTTTATAAAATAATTTTCATGCTCTTTTGATAGAAATCTCATAAAACAAGTATAAGAACCACCTTCAAGTAACTCATAAGAGACAACCATAATCATACACATAAGCATTTAAACCTCCTACCAAGATTTATCCTAAGACCCACCTAAATAATATATGAAGAGACCACCCAAACAACCCCTTCACACCCACCAAAGTTATTCTGCAGACTTCCCAAAATAAGATTATTCCCTTTTCATCATTTAGACTTCCCACCTAAGGTTACTCCAAGATTCAAATAACATAAGTAAGACATGACGAGACCGCCCATACACCCTCTTCAAGCCTACCTAACCAATCCACAAAGCTACCCTAGGTAAGACACTTTCTATTCAACATGCATTAACTAAGTCAACCATATTCATTAAGACATTCAAGAGACAATCAAATAATTAAAGGACTTCACATAATCGCCTTGGAAAAGACCTGGGGAACCCATTCTAGCATCTTTAAAGCCTACTCGTGTCATGTGTAGATAGTGTCCAATTCCACTACCTACATGTTGTAGAACCTATCCAATAACTATAGTGTACATCCCACATGATGAGAATAGGCACTAACCGACATAGACCATACTACCTAGGTATGGAATCTGAAGTTACCCTACTCCGAGGAGGGTGTTCTACTTGCCAATGGTAGAACTAGGACACTCCCATGTTGGCACATGGTTAAGGAATATCAAGGGTTTCTTTGTACTGTAGTATCATCTTAAGTAGAGCTACTACCACAAGCATATTCACTCGGTGCTTTGCCTGTATTCTCATAGAGTAATCATTCACTAGGTGTATTACAGAAGGTACTATTACTATGCATTACCAACTCTAAACACTTTTTATTTCCAAGGATGGGTCTACTAGGGCAGTCAACCAAGGACTATTAGCATAGATCTTATGATTTCCTTAGAGATGGTTTCATGTCATTTCAGTCAACCTATAGCTAAGTCCATCATTCCACTCAAGAAGGATACCATTACGGTCTTTCACTTCAAGGCTTCTATTAATCTTCTTTTCTATATTCAAGGTTCCATGCTCTTGACCTTCTTTTCTTATTCAAGGTCCTATATTAGTCATCCTTAGAAGGGCACCATCTTAGGTCTATCGATCCTAGACTTTCATTTATCATTCATTCATACACATACATGACAAAGGTGCCTAAGCCTACTAAGTCAAGAGTTCACATTCACATAACTTTCATGCATCAAGTAGAGGGACCTAAGTCTACCAATCAAGACACAACATCATCATATCACATATTCAATAACATTCAAGTACCATATAAGGACAACTAAGTCTACTACACAAGATACAACATTATTCAATAAGGACACTTCGTAGTCTTTCATCATCATATATCATCAATTAGAGAAGTATCATAACATTAACTCTCATACAAGATCATATAGCCATTATAAGAGTACTTCACTTAATAACTTCACATTATACAAGATCACAATCTATCATATCATCCTCCACTTTACATATTTATATAAGCCATAACATCTTCTACATGATCACATTACTTCACATAATAATGCCGACAAGGTCATGTTCATAACAATTATAACACATAGACACCGCCACCATAAGTGCACCATAACAATCAATACAATTCAATATCAATTCTATACTACATAGATAAATTAGGTCAACTCACCACCTCCCAATCATCATGATCACCATTCCTTAGCCTTTTCAACCAATTCACTTTACAAAGGCTCTTACCAATAGCCATGTACACAATACTAAGCCAACAACCAATCCATATCAATGATCCAACAACATAAAATATGAATATCATCATTATAAGGCAGGTTATAAACAATTCTATCATGATCTATACATAATTCAATAGCCCAATACAATCTACACATGAATTCATTAAGATCAAGCCATGATCAATTCACCCACTTTAGAGCCAAAATTAGAAATTCAAGGAATACATGGGTTCATGGAGATTTTGATCTTAAAACATTCAATTAACATCAATTACTTCATAAAACATTGATTTAAACCTTTTCATGCAAGAACTCATGCTTAGAATTCTATGTTTTTGAACATCTTTGAAAAGCCTTTGAAATTGGCTCCTTGAATGGAAGAAGAGTCAAGGATGAAATCATCATACCTTAATTAAAGAAATCCCACGAAATAAGTCTTGAAACCTTGGAGAATTTGTCCTCTTCCTTGGAACTTGAAGGTCCTTCAATGGAGGATCTAACTAGAGAGAATTTTAGAGAGTATGGAAAGCTTATAATTTTTGGATTCTAATTGAGGGTTGGGGTTTTTTATTAGGGTAATGGGTGTATAATGACCTAAAAATATATATATATAATACCCCTACATTAATTGGGCCTTTTTAGACAAGTCAAACTTAACTTAAATTTTTGGAATTATCGTCGGGGAATAAGTCTGCGTCGGAGCTGTTCCCTGAAGATTTTTCAGAATAATATTTGGGACAGTAGAATCCGCGAAGTGGACCAAAAATTTGGCCTTTCGTGAACCATGTCCACACTGGTTTTATCCATGCACAATTTGCTGCCGCCTTGGGCAGCTTATTGGCCCAAGGTTGGGTCCTCCTCAAGGACCCTTAGGGATGTCCTTGGGGAGTCGTAACAAGATGTTTTCGACCCTAAAGATGGTCATTTAGGTGTTAGGGTTATCCTCACTGATTGTAGACTCTAAACAACACATAAAAACACATACAACATACAAGGACACACTACCACACTCTCAAGACTAATTTCCGAATGTCATGGTCGTCCTTGGACGTTTTGACTTCCAAACTATACAAACTGTTTTCTAATGCTAATATTCATTATTTAAACACCTTATTAACTCATTAAATGTAACGTTCCGGAAAATCATATGTCCATTGAAGAGCCCAGTATGCCCTTAGGATAGCCTATTAGGGGTACATAGACACCTCAATGCCCAATATTGAGGAATATTGGGCATAGAGTAGAAAAATTGGCTAAGATATATTAGCTAATTTTCTATATACAAATATGAGATATACTTTTTGGGTTGTCATGCCCCAATCAAATATTGATGTTAAAAAATGTACCTGCAATGAAGACCCTAAGCTAATAAAATATATTTCGTCCAACTCACAAAAAGGTATGAGGCATCCAAGTGTCAAGCCTAGATACCATGGCACATGATCAGTTAAAATGATTATGTAAATTAAGCAGTGCCCAAGGACATGGTGAGGGTCCTTGGGACAATAAGTAAACATTCCCAAATGAGCCATCAAGATAAATTAGTTAGGAAAGTGCAACAAACCCATGTGCAAGCACATGGGCAACACACATGAAGGAACCGACCAAGGGGGACCGCGGAACCACCCTAACCGAATTCGGTTAGGGCGGTTAGACATGACACGTATGGGCGGGTCCCTCCATGTGGGACCAGCCAACCTAACTAACTCTAAGTCCTAACCAACTATCCTAACTAGCCAACTAACCTAGGACTAACCGAATGGGACCCCCTAATGCACCCGACAACCTAGGACAAATCGGGTGGAACCTAGTACTAGTTAAGGGGACAACCTAGTACCTAACCTAGGATGGTCCAAATGGGTTAGCTATGGTCCCAAAGACTTAGGGGAATTTTAGTAATTTCCCTAGTTCCCTAAATTAATTAAATTAAGGATTTAATTAATTAACTAAAAGTCAAAATGTTGACCGAAACAAGGGTCAATGCCGATTTCCAGATTTTGGTCAAAGTCAACATATTCCTATGTTTAGTCAACTTAGGAAGGGTATTTTGGTAATTTACTAATAAGTTGGTTAATTTACTAAAATAGCCTTAGTTGAATAAGTCAAAGTCAGTTCCTAAACCTAATCATTCACGATCAAAACAATTAGAACAAAAACGCAAGAACGAGGCAGTAAACAAAGAACGCTAAAACGGAAAAGTGCATAAACGTTCTTAGGCGATTTCAAGGTATCTTCAAGGTTTTGTTCGACGTGGTATTTGTAGATTATGTTCTACTCAAGGTATGAGTTTCTCTCCTAGACTTCTTTCTCCAAGAGAACTTTCTTTCCAACGATTCAAAGATCTTCAAAACTAGGGTTCTTCCCGTGTTCTCATCGAACTCCTTGTCCCTAGTATCATTTTCGATTCCATGTTGAATAGGTTAGAGATCATGTTGTTGGTATGTGGTGCTGGCTGATCTTATGTGTAATGTTCTTGAATTATGAATGCCTAATGAACTATGAATTGAACTCGCTTGATGCTAAGGGTTCCTTATTTGAATTAAAGAATGATGTATTACTAAGATATGTTCGAAAACATTAAGTGTGATGTGTGACGTCTTAATGCATACTTACTGTTAAGGTGACTTTATGAAGGTGTTATATTCATCAAATGTTAATATGATGCTGTCAAAAATGCTTAAAAACGTTATGCTTAAAGTCATGAACTAATATTGGCTTAAAAGATCTCTATGAAATCACATCTTGAATGAATTGACTATCTGATGCCAATAAAGTTAGCTAACACTACTTTGTCAAAACGAATGCATGCTAATGGCTAGGAGCTTATGTAAATAATTGAAAGATTGGCTAAAGGTTCATACATATTCAATTTAAATATGAACATACGTAAAATTGGCTTATGCCAACAAAAATGGTTTGCTAGTTTAACATCCCAAATGTTGAGGCCAATACAAATCATATGCCAATCTTGTGTAGTAAGGGTATTAAATATACTATAAGCACTTCTAAGGTAATTAAATGAATCCATAACCAAGGGCATGCCATTCATTGGGACAACTCCCAACATGCTCTAAATGAATGAACTATGAACATATGTAACTCATTGAAAAAGGTGTTCATCGTCTATAAACGATGAAATGAAGCTACTACAGTAAAGTAAAGAAGTAACATGAGTTATAACATAATTAAAGGGGTCTAAACTAAGTAAGTAACCAGAATGTAATGTTAAAGAAAGTGAGACAAGTCTCACTTACACCTAAGCTACTAGTGTTAGAATGTGTGAGACTAGTCTCATTAACACCTAAGGATGATATGTAAGAACAATTCAGATTTCATCAATGTAAAGTAAGGATGATATGTAAGGACAATTCACATTTCATCAATGTAAAGTAAGGATGATATGTAAGGACAATTCACATTTCATCAATGTAAAGTAAGGATGATATGTAAGGACAATTCACATTTCATCAATGTAATGTAAGGATGACAAGTCATCAAAAGAGTAAGTAAATCTCAATCTAGAAGCAAGCTTCCATAATGCTTGAGTCAACTCTAAAAGATAAAGAAGATAATGAAAGTGAGCACATCACCGATAGACTAGTTATGAGCATGTGCTTGCACGTGTAAGTCTCATGTGACGAGGCTACCACCGAGGTGGATAAGTAGTCTCATTAAGTCCCTAGTCTTTGAACTATGTCTAGCCAACATAGGAACTAGCCAGTGGTTTCCACCCAAGTGAGCTAGGCATGTTCGGTTTCACTTTGGCCGGTGATTCCACCCCTTTTTGGTGTGGGGCAAACACTGGATTTCATGTTTAGCTCACATGATCTATGTCGGTTAATTCTCATGATATGTTCTTGGTTCACTATAGCCGTGAGCCACTCCTTTTCGGTGTGGAGTGAACACTTGAGATGGATTAGCCTTAGCCGGGGATCACCCCTTTCCATGTGGGGGCAGACACTGGATTTCATGAGTAGCTAATCTAGATTCATTTTAACCGGTGAATCACCCCTTTTTGGTGTGGGGCATACACTGGATTTCATGTTAGCTCGCATGATCTTATTCCCTATGATGTCTCTATGAAAGTGAGAATGATGATGATGATGGAACGTATGTTCAAAGTGAGCAATGAAGAAGAGCTTAAGAATGTCAATTGGCAATGTCACACTCATGAAGTTTCAGTAAATAATGGGCAAAGCCAAATAAGGTTGGCTTAAAATGACTTCTTATATGATGCCAATAAAGGGAAGTAGAAACGTAATGTTAACTAAATACCTCATAACTTCCCTAACATGAAAGTAATGAAATAAATGGCATGACCAATAGAGAATGGCTTATGAAATGTAGTGAATATATAGTGTAAAGAATGACTCACTATAAGGTAGGGAAATCATTTTTACATCGATTCATTGTGGGTATGGGACTACAATGAATCATTGCACTTTTAAGTAAAACATAGGACTAAAGGAATTATTGAACTACACAACAAGAAGAAGAAAAAGACTGAAAAATAAACTAAGTATGGAAATGGGAGTTCTCGTGTTTGGAGGATCAAATTTTCAAATCTTCGCTCGAGTTGTTCTAAAATTGTGTTGATGATACTAATGTCTTGTAATCATATAGAAAATGAGTTGTGTGCTTTGAATGCATTAAAATACATCATATTCATACCACAATTCACAACTAACGAATTATAAAAGTCTAATGACTAGACTTTCCAGAAATGGCATGTTGCTTAGGAAGAGCTTTCATTGATCATGCATAGCTTTATGTGTATGTGTACATACACCCATACTTAGTACAAGTGGTGTACTGACCCCCTACTATTTACTATTTTTATAGGTGCAGGTCAGAGGACAGATTGACGACTCCTGCAGCGGTTTGGACTTCAGCGTTTCTCCGAACCATTTGGTAGGTCCTCTTGATTTCGAGGATGCTACAGTTTTAATCTAGCCTTAGTTTTAGACATAGCTAGTGGATGTTGTCCCTAGCGTTTCTTTTGTACTTTCATTTCGAAGCTTTGTAATAAGGCCGTGTTTGGCAAACTATTTATGATATATTCATCTTCAGTGTCGAATTGATTCTTTATGTTAGATGGTTGTTCTCTTATGTTGAGCTTAGTATATGATGTATCTAGTTAATAATTATATGAAGTTTATGTATACTTCATACGTTTAAAAAGTTTTAAATTTTCCGCAAATTTAACTAGATGATGTGATGAATGCAAGATGAGGCGTGTCTGCGACCTCTAAGAGGTTAACGACGCCGGTGGCGGTTCGGATTCCAGAATCAGGGTCGTGGCATTAAACCCTTGTGAGGCTCTAGATAACCCTAGTTTATTTTTAGGGTCGTTACAGGATGGAGAAATGATTTCCTATCCCTTTACAAACTTTATTAGACAGAATTTCATTTTTATAAATAAGAGATATTTCATTTTCTGAAAAGGTCTTCTTTTTATTTTTTCAATTGTAGAAATCTCATTTCCATGGTATTGAATATGTCACGACCCGAGCTACCCCCTAGGAGTGACATAACGTACTTGACTCCGAAGGAGTCTCATACTAGCCCATAACCATCGTTAGATAAGACATAAGAATAATGCAGAAAACTTAAAACTTTTACAATAGAAGTACAACTTTCTTCATATATAAAAAGTAGGAAGCTAGACTTGTCTCATTACACCATCTAAACATAAGAGTACGAAAGTTAGGACTCATCCCTTACATTAGTAGTAAGTTTTATCATAAGGAAATACAATATAGTCCTTAACAAGGAAACTAAACTAGAACTAGAATCAATAACATTTTGTACTCAAATTGAGGACTCACCAAAACATGGAGGTATCAACCCAAGTTTTCTTCAAGAATGGACTAAGATCACCTCAACGTCCCGAACATACACTCATAGGAGATGTAGAAGATAAGGGGTTAGTACAAAAGCACTAAGTATGGAAACGTGCATAAAAATACATAATTATCTAAAAACGACATTTAAGTAAAAATAATGCATTTATTAAGTTGGAAAACCATTTATGCACATCAGGACATAAGAAAAGCCATAATAGCATTCTCATACAATTTTTTATAACATAGTAGGACCATCACCTTAGCAACCCTAAAACCATACGTGTGCAATTCATAGTTGGCATCCCATAATACCAACTATACTAAGTATACATTTAGAATCACCTTAGTTACAGAGATCCCGTCATAATCCACAACCATACATAAATGAATAACCATGTTCATCACATACACATAAGGAGAGTCATATCTTAACAACAACCCGATCAATGTATATCGTACCTTCATGTCTTACCATAGCATCATGGACCCACCCATATTCTCTTTCAAAAAATACTTGTGCAATGTAAAAACTGAAGTCCCATACCCCCACTCCTACTAAGTATACTTATCAAGAAATCACAAGTATGGTTCAGTCATATGCATTATCTTATTACATAGCGAGAATTGCCTTAACAGACATAGACCATGAGAGCTACATGAAATCCGGTTTCAGATAACCCACCCCGAAAGAAGGTGTTCTACGTGCCTAAGGTAGAACTAAACATATATAGTTATAATGTGGATCCACTAGCTAAGACCTGTGCAGGCACATAGTTATGAGATAGGAAGATTGCTTCTAGAAACCCGGACGGTTGAACTAGCGGGAGAGTTCCCATCTCATTCGAACATATGTAGAAGACCCGGACTAAACTAGCGGGAACGTCTCTACCTCATTTGTCATATCCGCTCAGTGCTAAACATTATTCTCCAACTTATACCTAGTTTTGGTGAATTGTAATTTCATATGTGAAGGAGTACATTGCCCTTCATTCAACCCAACTAATACATAGCTCATGGATTCAACATGGTGAGCACTACCTTTCACCTTAGAATCATCATATAATCATCCAAGACAATTAATACATAGTCATGTCTAATAGTAAAGGAAACTAGCCTTTCAACAATACCATATCTCACACCTTAGTCATTGATTTTCACCATTCAACTGGAACATAACTTCATACATATATACATAAAAGTAAGCACCTCCACCTTTCAAGTGGATCAAACCATTCATATATAAGAATTTTGGACATATACTTACCTTCATGCATTTCCTTCAAGGCCATAATTCAAGATTCAACACTTACAATTTACTCTTCAAGGGTCATACATCATATCTTGAAATCACACTTAGAATTACTACTATAAGCATGGAATAAACAAGATTAATTACTAAATCCACATATATACTATCCCACATATTCATAATTCATAAAGAAACCCATCATAATTTTCATAACGTTGGGGGCATGGGGAAAACACATGGGTTCAAGGGAAATTTAGCAATAAAACCCCTAATTAAATGTCAATTTCATTATAATATAGGATAACTAACATAAAGAAAAAAAATTGTGAAGAACCCAAGGTTAGAATCAAAATCTAATTTTGAACAAATTCCCAATTTCAAAAATAGTTGAGGAAGGGCTTCATGGGGAAAGAAATACCATGAATGAAAGTTCCCATACCTTGTTTGAAACTTTACCATGAAATTGAGATCAAAATCTTGGAGTTTGAACCCTTTCCTTGAAGCTTTTGGTGTTTTTCAATGGAGGAAATTTGTAGAGAGAAATATTTGAGAGAATTGGGTTTGGGAGAATATTTTGGGTTTTTGAGTTTGAGTCTTGTAAATGGATGAAAAAGACTTAAAACCCTATTTATATTTTACCCCTAAATACCCAGAACAACCCACATTAATTGGACTTAAAATTAAAAGACTAAACTAAACTTCATTAAAAGAACCCATCCAGTTCACGAGCCACAATAAGCACCACGACTCATGGTGCTTGTCAGGAGGATTGAGGCAGTAGCGTCTTCAAGCTTGATAATTCCTACAAAAACTAAGTTAAGTTCACGAGCCCCCTTCCCCTCGTCAAGTGCACCATGGCCAGTTATGGTACGTGTGGTGCTTTGGGAAGTAGCTCCCCTAAGTGCCCCATTTCCTACAAAAACTAAGTGAGTCTCATGCCGCACCTCACGAGTCGTGGAGTGGACCACGATCCATAGTCCCCTCGTGAGGGTTGGGGCAGTGTCTAGGACACTTGGGGCTCATGTATCTTGGCCAAGAAGCCTTCCACTGATCGTGGTCTTGACCACGAGCCGTGGTGGTTGCAGTGGAGTCTTGAGGCAATAGCTCCACCTTTTGCTTGGCACTCCTTTATTAGGCCTTGACTCCTAAACCCCCTTAAATGATTAGATGGTCTACTAACTTTGGGGAAATCAATTTTATTAAAAAACCTTACGTTTAGGCTCTAGTTCAACCTAGCATTTTGAGGAGTGTTACAAAATACCGAGTGGGGGGGGGGGAAAGAATTTTAGTTTTGGAGTGGTGAATTCAAGATTATATGTTCTTGGTTCTAGGCTTAATTTTTAGGTTCAAATATATATCTTTATAAGGTTAAAGCTGGACACTTTGGGATTTTTCCGAATTCTTGACTTTTAGTTTGCTAAATTTCTTTGAATGTTTGACAGTACTTACCCAATATATATTTCTTTGCTGGACCTCCTGCAGTCCTTACTTGTGGTGGAAAGAAGTGGAACTTGTTTTATGGTGGAGCCAAAACTAAATACAAATTTAGTATTGGATGGAAAAAATTTACGGATGATAACAATCTAAAAAAAGAGGATGGACTTGTGTTTGAACTCTCAGGGTGTAACTCTAACAAAATCGAATTCAAAATTCAGATTCTAAGAGAAGATTTTCCAGCAGAATTGTTTCCTAAAGATGTGGAGGGTATAAACACTGACAACCCAATAATAATTGATTAAAAACATTATCATTTCTAGTACAAATTTCAATTTTCAGGAAAAAAAAACTTTATCGATTCCAGTAGTTTTAATTTCAAAAAAAAAACTTTATCAATTCCAATAGTTTCATGTCTTATTTATGCCTCATTTTATCAATACTGGTTTTTTGGGTTTTGTGGTTTAATAATGTTGATATTATTTATAAAAATATATATTACCTTATTACGCAACACATGTGCAGTGATAGTAATATTAAATTCTAATATTCAATGCAATTAATTTTGAAATTTCTATTTTTTTAAAACTTGCAAATCTAAAATTTCCATTATACATTAACTGTTGACAAGGCTTGGTGGATGGAAAATTCAAAAGGGATCTTTACTATGAAGTCAACATATCATATTATGAGAAGTTGTAGAGCTTATTTGGAGTGGGTGAACTACTTGTGGATAAAAGGTGTTCCTTTTAAAATTGTTTTCTTTCTCACGAGGGTTTGGAGGAAAAGAATTGTCACTAATTACAATCTTTAAAGAATGAGGATGCAAATAGTCTCCAAATACTATTTTTGTATAATGGGAGAAACGGAGACAATGGCACATTTGTTTCTAATAGTCCCCATAGCCCTAAAGCTATTGAGGCAGTTTGCTTAATGTGCAAGGTCTGATATTGATTTAACATATTTTAGCGGTGATATCTGTTATTATTATGTGGAGCTATAGAATAGGAGGAACACAAGAAGGCATAGAAAGGAATCTTCATATAATAAGATGTACTATCAATGCGAATTGATTGTTCACCATCTTATTAAGGTAAAGTTCCATTGGATGAGAAACATTTCGGAAAGGTTTGTTTGACATGTTTAGGGATACACCCAATTCATGAGGAGAATAACTTTCATAAGTTTGGTTAACATCCAATTTTGATTATTGGGAAACTTACAAATACACAAAACTTAAGATAGAATAATCTCCACAATTTTCTACCATTTAAATTAATTACAAAATCTTCACTTTTTTTTCTTTTCTCTCTCTTCACCTCCGGATACATCCTTCTCATTCATCATACACCACGCTTAACTCCCCCAAAATCACGTCTACAATTTCCAAATGTATCAGTCCTGTCTTCTAACTAGGCAATTTTGAATTATAAATGTATTATTCTAGAACTTATCATCTGTTTCAATTTTAAAAAAAAAAAAAAAGGTTGATGAATTTCTTCATCATCTATTTTGTTTTCAATATCAGAATTTTGAATTAAAATTGTTTCAGTTCACTGATGTAATGTATCCGCGAGCAATGAAGATATTGTTTCGCGTCAGTTTGATTTCAATACGGATGGTTTTGTGGAAAATATATCCAAACACCGCAAGGATTCTTTGATGGTGAAGAAAATATGAAATTATGAAAGGATGTTAATTCTAGTTGCAAAAGCTTCATGGGGGGGGGGGGAGTTGAGAGTGTTACTACACGACCTTCTCTACCTAAGATTTAATTTTTTAATGTATTTGCTTGATATTTATGTATTTACTTATGTATTGTGTTAATGTTTCAACTATCAGATACACTAAAACATTGTTGTGTACAATGTACCGAATACAAATTTTATTGTTGATACATAACTCCAATCATTTTAAACATAAATCAGTATTAATCATGTTCATAAATATGTATCTGATATATAAATATGTATCTAATATAAAAGTATGAAAAAATTCGAGGGTGTTACTACACGGCCTTCTCTACCCAATGTTCAAATTTCTAATGTATTTGGTTGATATTTGTGTATTTACTTATGATCTTACTTATGTTTCAACCATCAATTACATTACAAGTTTCGTATCTTCTATGCATCATGTTCAAATCTTATTGTTGATACATTACTCCAATCATTTCAAGCATAAATTAGTATTAATCCCGTTCATAATTATGTATCTAATACATAAATATGAAAATTTTAATTATATTATAGTAATCGATACATATACCTACTATTATTTATCTAAAAGGGCTATGTATCGGGCTATGAATCTGGAAAGGAAATATTGTCTCCAACAATGATTTTATCACTATTCAACGATTTGCTTGAACTATTTTTAAATTTTGAATTTGTTACGAGTTATGAGGGATTTATTAGCCGAGATTTAAATGTGATTGGGTGAATTATGGGAGGATTAATTAATTTTCCGTTATTTTCCTTTTTTGTAAAAGCAACATAATCTTAAGTAATGAATTTGAGATCAATAAGAAATTTAAAAGTTTTGTGATTGCGAAACTTCCCAAATAAGATGTAATTAGTACTTATTTGCATGTGATGTATGTACTTCATACATTTTTTAGTATTAGCATTCATTTCAAGAAATAAAAGGATGATTATTTTGTTCCAAAACAGACGTTGTAAATTCAACATTCAACCTCCTCATATGACTCATCTTTTATTTTGGTAAGAGTTCACAATAATATTGGGATTCATCTACTACAATAGAAATGTATATCGCAACTTCACAAAAATTCTACGGAAGTCCCTTAAAATTATAAGATTTCGGATACATCAGAAACCTGCGGATACATAGGTGACGGATTGTGAATAATAGATTACTTAATGGGATGAATGTATGAGAGAAGGGAGGGATGTCTTCAAGAGGGGATAATTGATATCGAACTCCCTAATAAGTCAAACGTTGAGGCTTCCATTTCTTCATGTGTTGTGCACTGGGAGGGAAGAATTTACGTAGACTCTCAATTTTTAAAACTTTATATAGGAGAATTCCTAATCATAAATTACTATATTAATTTTTTTGTAAGATCATAAACTACTATATTCATGTGCCCTTAACCTTTTTCATTTGGGAAGTTTTCAGTCAAACTCATTGTCAACCAATGTAGCATCCTATTCTTAAATAAATGATAAAAATTGAAATACAAGCTAATGAAATATCATTACCATTTGATATCACAATGAAAGTAACTGGGAAAAGTTATTTTTGAGATCGAGAAACTGAAATAAATTCCCTATGGTTTATCAAGGAACTGAAAAGTTCATTCTTACGTCGCATAATATGAGCAACCCACATATGATTATAAAGAACATTTTTATCTTACTTAGTATGAGCAGTCCAAAAAACACTATCAAGTATATCATTTAAATACACTATGTAGCAGACCATGCACTTGAGTGACAACAGGAAGATATTACCAAAACATATGTCAAAACAGAGTTAGAACACTATGAATGAAGAGATTTTTTACTTGATCTGTAGTTTGACTTCCCTCGGTCTCATCACAATCTAGTAACTTAAGATAGTCAGCTCGCAGCGTCTGCTTATAGGATGCCTCCTTTCGTTATCTACCAAAAAGCACAAAAAGAGGAACTTGAGACTCCCTCGGCAGTTGAGAAGCTCTCAGCTCCCCTAACTTTTAAACTATTCAAATACACTATCAAGCAGACCATGCACTTTAAACTATTATATCATAACAACATTCTTGTGTGCAATGAAGAATTCGTCTAAATATGACGGCTATTAAAATGTCATTGTTAGATTTTGTATTACTAAAAAGAATATAGCATATTATTATCCCTTGTTTCATAA
The DNA here is from genome assembly GCA_016801875.1 of Solanum sitiens. Lineage (NCBI taxonomy): Eukaryota > Viridiplantae > Streptophyta > Magnoliopsida > Solanales > Solanaceae > Solanum > Solanum sitiens. Next base: position 49,643 of record JABWTJ010000815.1, read on the forward strand.
AATTGTTTCCTAGGTTGTAAGCCCAAAGAGCCGTTAAAGTCGATTTATAATATAAATCATCCTTCAATCTGTTATAAATTTTCAAAATGAATAAAACTCAACTAAGCTTCAATCAGGAAAAAAATTAGAGGCAACTATATAAATAATCCATAACCATTCTTCTTTTGGCCTAATATTGCTTTGCTTTAAAATATTTTTTATTTTATTGCAAGCTGAGAATATTTATCAAAGAGCCAAAATGGATGCATGTCATTTAAATCTTCAGTGGATCTCAACATAATAATAAAAAATCAGTAGGCAGACCTAAGTGTTTAGATGGAACAACCCGCTAGCAAACATTATTGAAACACATCCAAATAACACTCCAAAAATGTAAGAGACTTGTCAATTTTATAAATTTATTAAGGTTTGCAGTTTTTGATTTGGTGCACAGGCAATACTTAAGCCTAAAGGTTATTGTCAATATAGACTGACCAAACGAAGACAATTTATTTGATCTAATGTTTGAACACAAAGAAACAACCTTCAAGGTACAACATTTAGCCAAGTATAAACAAAAAGAAAGAGGATAATCACAAATAGTTTTAAAATGCATACTGCTTCTTTTTTCTACATAAAATGACCACAGTCTACTCATGAAGAAATATGATAAATACAACAACATATCCATTGTTGTTTCACAAGTGAGCTATGGGAGGTTAGGATGCAAAACTTATCCCTACCTTTGTGGGAGTTTACAGATTATTTCCTCTAGACCCTCGGCTCAAAAGAGATGTTTCTGAAGCAGAACTGCTAGAAAAATATGTCAGCAAAAGAGCAAGAGATAAAGCAGGGAAGCAACAAAGAGTAATATTCATTAAAAATAAGAGAACACATGACTACTTAATAATACTACTGAAGTAAGGAATAGAGAGTAAACATATATATTTGTTTTCATTCTCCTAAATTAGCAAAAAAGAATCTCAAGAACTATTATGAGAATCCTCAATTACAATCTAAAAATACGAGTATTAGATAACTTTAAGCTCAAGATTACACACTAAGAAGGGAAAGAGGCAATTGAGAAAACTTTCCCAACGAAAAGATTCGGAATACTCATATCTCATAAGTAGGTTATCAGGTCATTTGAGAATCCTTATTCTAGTATTACCAGATCCAGTACAAACCAAGCGCTAACTATGATAGCTTGAATGAAACCTCTCAAGTAGAGAATCTTCATAAAAGAAATTTAAGGGACTACATTCCCATCAACTTTTTGAACAAAAGAAAGCAATTTCGTGTATTTTTGGATTAAAAAAAAGGTAGATACATCACTGACTTTTTTATGAAAAACAAAGCAATACACATAACTGAAAAAGTCAAATTAGTTGAAAATCGAGAAATAGGATAAACTTTTATTACAGGGCTAGTGTAGTTCTCTCAACTATTGCACTATGAAAAGTGAGTTTTGCACCTCACGGACCAGCCATGTGCAATTTGTTAGTGGATGGTCATGAGGACTATGCTACCACTTCTTGTTACATATTTCACTTTTTAAACAATGTTAAAAACACATGATAATGAAGATTAGATATAAGTTTGTTAAGAAAGAACAGAGATGGCTTATGAATTATGTTAATCCCGATTGAGACTCTTCATGTTCTCCCCAGCGCACTCCTTTTCTTGCTTCATCTCTTCTGTATTGTGTAGGAATGTGCATATAAATATTCATTTTACATTATCAAGTTACCAAAAAATAACTTTAATAAGTTTGAAACTAATGCTATAACCTATACAACATGCTATATAACTTAACTCTTTTGGTTGATAGTAGAAACTTTTAGGGTGTGGGGATTTAAATTAAAGAAAATAAAGAAACTACAGAAATAGTATTTTATTCAAAGTATTCTGGTATCACCTGTTTCTCCATCCATCAAAATCTGACATTAGAGTATATTTTTTTGAAGTGATAGTTATTAAAAGAAAGCGTCAAAAACTTGTTATTACTTCAATCGGTTATTCGTATTTTAAGTGTTATTGTGTAATTCTTCTATAGTCTTATCGTAAGAGAGGGTATTATAAAAGTAAGCTTTATTTTCAAGCATCAATGTAGATTCCAAATATATTTGGATTCACTTTAGGTGTACTGCAATATTTGAAAGATTATACATCTTTACATGAGTATAATGTCTTTACTTGAGTATTTTAAAAGCTCATAAACAGATCTTGGCTAATTAAGAACCTGAAAAATGCACACTTTAATTGTTTTACATGTTGCATTCAAAGTCAACATAATACAAAAATTTAGATTCCATCTATGATAAACATATTATTAAATACATTAGGTGCTTTTTCAACCTCAAATTAGTTGTTTATTCAAACAAAATACGTCAAAAAGGCATAATGCATGTCGAAAACTGGAAAAACTGCTAACATGCATATAAAACTTCTAGTAGAAATATTGTAATCAAAGGAATTAGATCTCTAATTTATCATGATATATATATATATATATATATATATATATATATACCCGTTCATGAAAAATTGTGACTTTTACCAAAATGTTTTGACTTTTATGAAATGTCGTAACATTTAAGAAAGGTTGTGACCATTCAGAAAAGTTGTCACTTTTCCAAAGAGTTGTAACCTTTCCGAAATTTTTACTTTTTCAAAGAGTTGTGACCTTTCCGATGTTGTCACTTTTCCAAAGAGTTGTGAACTTTCTGGTAAGGCACAAGAAGCATTTGTTCACACCACCCTTTTTGTCTTTAAATATAGGGATTTCCTCTCATTTTAAAACAATGATAATTCTGAACACCCTCTTCTTCTTCTGAACAATTAAATATTTGATTCTAAAATTTTTCTTCTTCTTCTTCACAATTAAATATTTTTATCCTTTGCTCCTTTTGAGTGGCTCATTGACTCTATTATTTTTAAACTAGGCAATTTGTCCGTGCTTTGCGCGGTCATAAATAATAATTGCATTGAACTTGCAAAGATATTTTTTTCTAATATCCATAAATGAAAAATAATTGAAAAATAGGTTCTTAAAAAATATTAACAATATTACAACATGAGTTTGATTATTTGTCATTATAACATAACTCAAGAACCTCTAATGAATGAATTATTCACAAAATAATAGATCATTGGTTCATTAATCAGCATTTAAAGGGAAATAAAGAAGAAAATAAGAATATATATACAGAGATATTTCGTAATAAATAGAAATATTTAAGTTGCATAGATTATACAGTTGTGATATATGTTTTACGAGAAAATTCAAAAATTTGTGAACATATTCAACAAAGAAATTAAGCTTTAACATGAAAGCAATTATAACTTTTGAACTTGCATAACGAATTTCATCAATTGAAAGTGAGAAATTTCCTATCTATGTAAAAATAAATAATATGTAAGCTTATGTATACTTTTTTTATGTTAAAAAATTTAATATAGAATATCAAAACATGAATTCTTAAAACTAAGTACAATAATTAATTTTTGCACAATGAATATATGTACTATATGTGTATATGTTCAATATAACCAGAGATAATAACTATGCAGAAACATAAACAACCGAGTTTAAAACATGTACTCAAAAATAACAAGTAACATCATATGCATCAATTTTAATGAGTGTTAAAACATATACCAGTACACTTAAAACTATTCTCCTCCAAAACCATAGGTTTAATGAATTACATCCTCTCATGATGGATCAATTTTATTTACCAACTTATTAATACAAAATAGTGGCGTTAGTAAGTCACTCAACAGAAGCAAAGTACGCGAATATCTAATTTTGTGGAAGTAGAAGAAGAAGATCAGATTTTTTGTTGTTTTAAAATTACATACCAAAATAGTGTTTTTAGTATGACACTGAACAGGAGAATAGTACACAAATATTTAATTTTGCGGAAGTAGAAGAATATCAATTTTTTGTTGTTTTAAAATGAGAGGAAATCCCACTATTTATAGACAACAAAGGGTAGTGTGAATAAATTTTTACTGTGCCTTATGAGATAGGTTACAACTATTTGGAAAAGTTACAACCCTTCAGAAAGTTCACAACCTTTCATAAAAGTCGCAACTCTTCATGAAAGTCGCAACTTTTGATAAAAGACACAACTTTTGATAAAAGTCGCAACTCTTTATTAAAAACATAATTTTTAAAAGTCACAACTTTTGATAAAAGTCGTAACTGTTTATTAAATTCGCAACTTTTCATAAAAGTCACATTATTTTCATGAAAGAGGAAGGCTAGTTTTGGAAATAAATAAATTTAAAAGAAAATTCTTACTTGTGGTGGCGCCACGTAGGGGGGGCTAGGGTTCTCTTTTATATAATCATATGATCATAACACTGGTGATAAAATTGTTTCATCCTGAGAGTATCTATTTCTTTAAATCTCGGATAGGAAAAATTTTCATAAGGAGACATTGTGCATTTAGTTGGCTCGATTTTTCCTTTTGGTTTTAATCTATTGTTACAGATCATGGTATATTTTTTTATCTGTCATTAATTTATGCTTATGGTATTAATTATTTTTTTTGAGAACATTTTTTAAATTTTATTTGTGTCTTTAAAGTTATTGTAATAAGTATTTGTTAGTACACGTTCTATGTAAATTTAACTACTGCAGATTCACAAATAATTTTTTACAGAATACAATTGTTTAGAACATTCTCCAAAGAAATCTCTTCTTCTCCAAGAGATCAAGACTAAATATTTATATGATTGTTTTTGTTATCATAATAATATTAATATTAACAGGAGTAAAAAGAAAATAGAAAATCAAATAATAGAATTAAAACTAGCAATTAATTATAATTTTATGATACAAATGATGGTTATTCTCTCACACCAAAGTACTTTTTTCAACTTTTTTCCCATTATCCCTTACTTTCCTTTAATCCTTAAAAGTATCCTTAATGTTTTGTTTATGCACAATTTCAATACCAGAAACACTTTCATAACTATATTACATAATAAAAATTGGATGTTGGAAGATTGCATTTTAATTTTAAAATACATAATTACTACACATTACTTATTGGTATATCAATATTATTATGACACCTTTGCTCTTGATAATCACATTAGTTATATAAATATTTTTTGAAAAAATATTTAATATTTTGAAAGTAATTGATTTTGCTATAATAACAAAATTTGCAAAGAAGAAAATTAAGATTAATATTTATTTGACTCTCTAATTAAACACACTACGTAACCATGCATATAGATGATAAAAATCAACTAACCATTGTAAAATTTCAAAAGAAAATTAATGAATATGTAAAATGAAATTATGTAAACTAGGAGAAAATAGTGTTATGATTGGTTATTTTGTCTTTTCTTTTAATAAAACAAATGGAAAATTATAATTGAATAACCTCTAGACTCTTAAAAACAAATTTATATAAAAATACTATAGCATCGTAATACAAGAAAAGTTCTATTTTAATAAAATTTTAAAGAAGAATGTTCTAACTGCACGAAGTACGGGTCCATTTACTAGTATAGAAATATAGTGAAAATCTGTGAAGAAAGAATAACAAAATATTGTTAGTGCTATGAGTCATATTGTCGAATACCTTTAGTGCACAAAGTGTCATAGCATAGAGAAGTAGTGAAATATGAAATTCCTTTGCCAAAAGTTGTACAAATATTAACCCCTACAAAAGAAGTAGATTAGGAGAAAGTCTTCTAAACGAAGAGAAATTCAAGCCAGAAAAGAAGAAAGCACATGAGTAATTTAACATTTAATCACAAAAAAGTGTATTCAGATGGAGGAACAATGCAAACCCAGGAAAATTACCTTCTAATGAGGAAGAGGTGCACAGAAGATGTGGACTGATTGCTTCTAGAAATTATAGAGAAATTTATCAGTTTCTGGGATGATTAAAAGATGGAGTAAACTTAAAATTACGATTTTATACTTGTTCGTCCTCCAAACTCCCATTTGTCTAAATAGGTGTAATAAAGAAAGAACATTTAAATAAATTTTCATCATGCAAATATAACACATCAATACATTACTTAAAAGGAAAAATAAGGTAAATAATATTACATCATAGCAAAAAATATTTTATTAAGCTTACATTGATCATTCGTATTTTTGATACATAATTGGCATAAATATTTTATCTTAAGGTAAAGCGTTTCTCCGAAATCTTAAAGTGCTATATTTTTTAAAATTTTCATTTTTGTTATACAAACAATATGAGTCATAGATAAATTTTAAGTATAAGAATGCATTCTAAGAAAATCTCCCTGGTTGGTAAGATGTAATGAAATTTTTTAAATTCTAAGAAGTTATAAAGAACAACATTAGACGTTAAAAAAATGTTGAACAACAACACTCCAAAGTGAAGTGGAACATCACGTCCATACAAGATCATAATTAACTAAATTCAAATGGAAGATCTTGGACTCTTTTCTTATGAACCTCAATCATTCTCTTTTTTATTATTGTATGTAATATCAAGTATATGCAAAAAATGACCCTAAAATGTTTATTATAATTAATGTGTTTTGTCATTGTCTCAAAATAGGCATTACTATTTTTAAGGTTTCATATCACTGCCAACTTATTTGGATTAAAGAATAGTTATTGTTATGGTTATTGTATGCAGTTACAAAAAATTAATGTAATTATGAACCAAGCAGTTGGTGGCATCCGAATGTTCGAGATATACTAAACAAAATTTTTGAAACATAACATATTAAAATTTCACAACATAAGTTTGTGAGCACTTGAACACATAAATATCCAAAAATAATAATAAAGACGACCTTACTTTCTTAACAATCAAGAATAAAAAGGCATGTTGCTTAATATATTTTTCAAAAATATAGTCTTTCGGGTTGTATCTAAGTTTACAGTTCACAAATTTAATTGAAAGAAGCCAAAATGAAGAGTTATAGCTTCTTTATCATAAATTAAAAACTTTATCAAAAGAATGAGTTATCACTACAACAAAAATTGTCTTTAATGATAATTAATAGTTTAATTATCGTTAAATATGTATTTTCATAGTCAATTGATACTCTGTATAAATGTCCCTAAAGTCTATAGCAACATTTAATTCAATGGCAATGAATTAATGTCGGTAAGGGTTGTACATATTTATTGCCGATAAAAAATATTTCTGTTATAGTGTATTTTGAACATTTGTTAGTTTCACCAAATTTGATCTCTTATTATGCTCGAAAAGAAGAGAAGAAAAAATATGAAAAATTAGTAAACTTGCAATAAAAGATGTGGACTAATTGTCTCTATACATATATTCTAGAAATAGTGCAATGGCATATAAAATGTTTGTACCTAAGAAAATACAATCAAAATAATATACTAACGGTGGCAAGAAAGAGAGCAATCATTTCGGGTTTTTTAACAAACTTCATCATTGGTTCGTTATTAGTTATCAAATATTTGTTGTTGTGTGATATAAAATATAGCACCACCCACAAGCAATTTTCCCAAAAAGTATATGAAGAAAATCTGTAGAAAGGGACAAAAGAGAAAACAATTTCCAATCTTCCTCACTGGAAATTTGAACAGAATTGAAAAAAAGTCACCAAAATAGCAAAAAAAAAAAAAGTTGCAATAGATACATGAAGCACTATGATTTATAGTAAAAAATTAATCTTCATCAAATAGGAGGAAGAAAACTTTGAGAAATGAAATACACTTTATAAGAAGCCTAATTAATGTATTTGAATTCGTAAAAACATAAAAATAATAATATCATAAATAAAAGATTTATTTACTAAAGAACCAAATATAATGAATTCAACCATCAACCATTTCAGAGGTCCAAGAGTAGTAATGTCGCATTACAATGGAAATTAATTTTCTTTGTCTATATGAAGAAACTTTAATAGAGTTAGAAAAAAGTCACAAAAATAGGAAAAAGAAACTACCATGGTTAGATGAATCACTATGACTTATACTAAAGAATAAGTTTCATGAAGACTGTCAATAATGAAACAAACTTCATAAAAACTCAATTAATTTATTTGAATTTAACTACCCTATAATGGGGAAAAAAAACTACAAATTATAGTGGCAAGAAATTCCTCTATTTATATACAACATAGGGTAGTGTGAACAAATATTTATTGTATCTTATCGAAAAGGTCACAACTCTTTGATAAAGTTACAACCCTTCATAAAGGTCACGGCCTTTCATAAAAGTCATAATTTATCATAAATGTCGCAACTTTTCATAAAGTCACAACTTTTCATGAAAAGCAAGCCTAGTTTTATAAATAAATAAATTTAAAAGGAAATTCTGGTTTCTCATGGCGCCACGTATGCGGGACTATGGTTCTCTTTTATATTAATATATGATATGATAGATTTTATGTGATATAAACGGATTTCGATCGATGAAAAAATAGATCTTTAGATCATGATTTTTTTTATATTAACAATGTATAATATTTTCCTTTCCCGACGATTCTTAAATACTACTTCAAAAGTTTTAGGAGATATTAAATTATAACTGCATTAAAGATATACAATTAATTCACATAGCTTAGAAACTTCAAAAGTAGATATAAACCCCACATTATTTATGCTAAAAGCTTCAAAAGCAGACAAAAATGATCCCATATTATTTGTGTTAGAATTCAAAACAGTCTAGAAAATTGTTATGTAATTTAATTTTGTAATTCTTTAAGTCAAAACAATCTCGAATGTACCACCTCTTTTTGAAACGAAATATCATATTATATAAGCTAGTAAATAGGACAAATTGTTTAACTTTAAAAGTACTATTGAGTCATTTCTTAAAAACACTGGAACTCTAACGCCACCCCCAAATATTAAATTATCCCCTATTAAAAGTTCAAAGTTTTTTATGTACTCTCCATAAACTGAATCAAATCAGAACAAGAGCTTCATTTATCTTATCAGTCGACAATGGAGGTACATCCCAATAATTCTTAACAAATTTATATGTTTCTATTTTTCTTTCTCTCAAACCCCGTTGTGATTATAAAATTTATCTGCTCTTTTCATTATTATTTTTTAGGGTGGATCGTCTTCTGAAAAAGTTTCAAACCAAAAAGGTGAATTCATCATGAATAAAAGCACTGGAAGAACAGAAATCAACAATGATGAAATTTTGCCACTTTCTCATAAATCCTATGTTGGTATGGTTCTTACTAAGAGCAGTGTCAAGCCCATCTACAGTTTGGTAACTCTTATTTCCTCCGACCTATTTCTATATAAAACTCCCTCTTTTAGTTAGTATTTATTCACAAATTATTCTTTGTAGTGGTGATTCTCATCCTTAACTTGAGGTTTTGTGGTGATACAAAATCATCTTTGTTAGGACGCTTCATAAACTAGTGTTGGGTTTTTTTGGGTGGATCTGAATTTAGTGGGACTATAGGTATTGTATGGAGAAATGATTTCATGTCCCTTCACAAACTTTATTAGACAGAATTTCGTTTTTATAAATAAGAGATTTTTCATTCTCTGAAAATGTCTTCCTTTTCTTTTTTCAATTGTAGAAATCTCATTTCCATGGTATTGAATATGTCACAACCCACGCTAATCCCGTAGGAGTGACACGGCGTACTTAACTCCGAAGGGGTCTCACACAAGCCCTTAAGTATCATCCTTACATAAGACATAAGAATAATACGAAAAAATTAAAACTTTTACAATAGAAGTTCAACTTTCTTCATGTATGAAGGAGCTAGATTTGTATCATTACACCATCTAAACATAAGAGTACGAAAATTGGAACTTAGCCCTTACATCAATAGTAAGTCTTATCATAAGGAAATACAATATAGTCCTTAACAAGGAAAGTAGACTAGAACTATAATCAATAACATCCCGTCCTCAGAATTGAGGACTCACCAAAACTTGGAGGTAGCAGCCCAAGTTTTCTTCATGAATGGACTAAGAGCACTTCAACGGTCCTAACCTACACTCATAGGAGATGTAGAAGAGAAGGGGTTAGTACATAAGCTCTAAGTATGGAAACATGCATAAAAATACTTAATTATGCTAAAAAGAACATTTTAGTGAAAATCATGCATTTATTAAGTTGTAAAACCATTCATGCACATAAGGACATAATACAAGTCATAATAGCATTCTCATATGATTTTTCATAACATAGTAGGACAATCACCTTAGCAACCTAAAAGCATACTTGTGCTTATAATAACCTTTAGTTACACATATTAACTTTAGATCCCCAACTATACTAAGTATCCATTTAGAATCACCTGAGTTACACATATCATCTTAAGATCCCATCATAATCCACAGTCATACAAAAGTGAATAACCATGTTCATCACATGTACATAACGAGAGTCATATCTTAATAATAACCCAATCAACGTATATAATACCTTCATTTCATACAATAGCATCATGGACCCACCCATAATCCCCTTCAAAGATTTCTTGTGCAATGTAAAAAGTGAAGTCTCATACCCCCACTCCTACTAAGCAGACTTATCAAGAAATCACAAGTATGGTTCAAGTCATATTCATTATCTTATTACATAGGGAAAATTGTCTTAACCGACATAAACTATGTGAGCTACATGGAATCCGGTATCATATAACCCCACACCGAAAGAAGGTGTCCTACTTGCCTAAGGTAGAACTACAATATATAGCTTTAATATTGATCCACTAACGAAGACCTATGCGGGAACATAGTTATGGGAAAGAGAGATTGCTTCTAGAAACCCGGAATATTGCACTAGCAGGAGTTTCCATCTTATGAGAGCATATGTAGAAGACGAGAGCTAAATTAGCGGGATGGTCTCTACCTCATTTGTCATATCCGCTCGGTGCTAAGCATTATTCTCCAACTTATACACAGTTAAGGTGAATTGTAATTTCATATGTGAAGGAGTACATTACCCTTCATTCTACCCAAATCATACATAGCTCATGGATTCAACATGGTGATAACTACCTTTCACCTTAGAATCATCATATAATCATCCAAGATAATTAATACATAGTCATGTGTAATAGTAAAGAAAACCAGTCTTTCAACAATACAATATCTCACACCTCAGTCATTGGATCTTCACCATTCAAGTGGAACTTAACTTCATACATAAATACATAAAAGAAAGCACATCCACCTTTCATACATTGCCTTCAAGGCCATATTCAAGATTCAACACTTATAATTTCCCCTTCAAAGGTCATAGACCATATCTTGAAATCACACTTAGAATTACTACTATAAGGATGGAAAATAAACAAGATTAATTACTAAATCCACATACATACTATCCCACATATTCATAATTCATAAAGAAACAACATCATAATTTTCTTCAAGTTGGGGGCATGGGAAAACACATGGGTTCAAGGGAAATTTAGCAATAAAAACCCTAATTAAACGTCAATTTCATTATAATATAGGATAACCAACATAAAGAAAATGTTTTATAGAAGAACCCAAGGTTACAATCAAAACCCTAATTTTGAAAAAAATCCCGATTCCGAAAATAGTAGAGGAAGGGCTTCATGGGGAAAGAAATCCCATGAATGAAAGTTCTCATACCTTGTTTGAAGCTTTACCACGAAATTTAGATGGAAATCTTGGAGCTTGAATCCTATCCTTGAAGCTTTTGGTGTTCTTCAATGGAGGAAATTTGTAGAGAGAGAAATATTTGAGAGAATTGGTTTTGGGAATTTTTGAGTTTGAGTCTTGTAAATGGATGAAAAAGACTCAAAAACCTAATTGAAATTTACCCCTAAACTTCCCAAAACACTCCCACATTAATTGGACTTAAAAGTAAAAGACTACACTAACCTTCATTAAAAGAACTCATCCAGGTTCACAATCCACACCTCACGAGCCATGTGGAGCACCTCGACTCATGGTACTTGTCGTGGGGATTGAGGCAGTAGCCTCTTCAAGCTTGTCAATTACTACAAAGACTAAGTCAAGTTCACGAGCCCCACCCCCTTACCCTCGTCAAGTGCACCACGGCCCATTATGGTGCCCATGGTGCTTTGGGCAGTATCTCCCCTAAATGCCCCATTTCCTACAAAAAACCTAAGGGAGTCTCACGCCCCACCTCACGAGTCATGGAGTGGACCACGACCCGTGGTCCCCTCGTGAGGTTGGGGAAGTGTCTAGGACACTTGGGGCTCCTCTCTCTTGGCCAAGACAACTCCACGAAGCCTTTCGCTAACTGTGGTGGTGGTCGTGGAGCCTGGAAGCAGTAGCTCCAAGTTTGGGGCATCCTTGACTTTTGGCCTTGGCTTGCTCCTTTTGCTTGGAACTCCTCTATTAGGCCTTGACTCCTAAACCCTCTAAAATGATTAGATGGTCTACTAACTTAGGGGAAATTATTTTTATTAAATTTGTCCTTACGTTTAGGCTCTAGTTCAACGTAGCATTTTCCGGAGTGTTACAGAATACCGGGTGGAGGGGAAAAGAATTTTTGTTTTGGAGTGGTGCATTCAAGATTAGATGTTCTTGGTTTCTTGCTTAATGTTTAGGTTCATATATATATATTTATAAGGTTAGATCTGGACACTTTGGATTTTTCCGGATTCTTGACTTTTATTATGCTAAATTTCTTTTAATGTTTGACAGTATTTACCCAAGAAAATTAACAAAGAGCTTCCTTTTGTCGGAGCCCCTGCAGTCCTTACTTATGGTGGAAAGAAGTGGAACTTGTTTTATGGTGGAGCCAAAACTAAATACAATTTTAGTACTTGATGGAAAATTTATGCAGATGATAACAATCTAAAAGAGGGGGATAGACTTGTTTTTGAACTCTCAGAGTGTAACTCTAACAAAATCGAATTCAAAATTCAAATTTTAAGAGAAGATTTTCCAGCTGAATTGGTTCCTGAAGATGTGGAGGGTATAAACACTAACAGCCCAATAATAATTGATTAAAAACTTAATCATTTCTAGTAGAAATTTCATTTTTCAGGAAAAAAAACTTTATCATTAGTTTCAATTTTAAAAAATAAAAACTTTATCAATTCCAATAGTTTCATGTATGATGTATGCCTCATTTTATCAATACTACTTTTTGTGTTATGTGGTTTAATAATGTTGATATAATTTATTAAAATATGTATTACATTATTACACAATACATGTACAACACATGGGAAGAGATAGTAATATATTCAATGCTAATATTCGATGCAATTAATTTTAAAATTTCTATTTTTTTAAAACTTGAGAATCTAAAATTTCCATTTTACATTAACTATTTCTAACTTCAAATTTTAAGAAAGATTTGCATCTGAAACAGAATGATTATGCCTAAGCAAGCGCCCATGATAAAAAATGACATCCTCACTATAGTTCGATGTGAATTTATGCTTACGTGTTTTATCACATTGTAGACATTGAATCATATCGTCATTTAATTTCTTAAATAGCTTCACATGAGACTTGGTTTTGCTCGTCTTAAACTGATAGGAAGTTTATCCATGTAAATATTGAAAATTCAATTTAATAAAATTATAAATTGTGAAGTTCACAGTTTATAGAATTTTAAGAGAGATGTGAAAAAGGGGTAGCTAATTATATATATTTTCAAAATATAATTGGATGATTAAGAATGCAGCGAAGGTTAGTTTTTAAATTTTTATAAAAGGAAAATAATGGAAAAAAATTAAAATATGATCGATTGAGCCTTTCGGAGTGTTATCCCAACGGCCGGACAAATTGAAAATCAAATTCTTAAAAAAAACTTGACAGTTAAATTAATTTGTCATGTTAGTTATAAGTTATAACTTAATGTAACACTATGAGATTGGATTGGTGAAGACCATTGATAGTCTAACTCAATCCATGTGGTGACCTAGTAAGCTATGCTCTATATGTATCACGTGCATTCACCTTAGTGGATTTGACATAGGCGTCGAGTCCGTCTAGAAAGCCTTTAAAATACGACATAGACGTCGAGTCCGTCTAGAAAGAAATTAAAATATGTTAGGGAATGAAAAATTAATACTCCAATTATTTTACTAAATATATTTGTTTACCGTCCAATCTCAAATTGTATGATTCTAGCCTTTTTTTTCTATAAAGCAAATTTTTCAAAAAGTTCAAACACTTGTATAAAATATTCATGAATTATGCACATTTTATTTGCACCTTGATGAGATACTTAAGTCGCTCTCCTTGAATTTGGTGATCCTTATTAAATAAAATATTTGTCCTTGTTCAAAAATCTCATTTTTTTAAAAACAATTATTAGAAAAATCTCTCCCACATGAACCAACCACAACCAAAAATAATTTATTTTTTAACTATTTTTTAAAATAAAAAAACTATAAAAAAATGGGTGAAAACAAGTGTGATTGCTTATTTCTAAAAGTAAAAAAAGAAACTTCACAAAATCGTGCACACTTGATTATTATTTTTTTTTACCTTGGTGAAATATTTAAGTAGCTATTTTTAGATTTGGAATTTATTATTAAAAATATATATATTTTAGAAGCTAAATTAAGATCATCATTTTTGTGAATTAGACAGACCCAACATTTTTTTTGTGTTAAAAGATTTCAAAACCAAATAAAGAGATCCCATGTTTGCAGTGTTCAAAAGTCTGAAAGCAAAAAAACAAAAAAATATTATTTTTGTTAAAAAATCCAAAAACAAGCATTCAACCACGTTATTTGTGTTTAAAATTTTAGAAGCAGAGAAAGATCTAACATTTTTTGTGTTAAAAACTCCAAACCAGACAAAGAGACCCTATTCCATGTAACTAGTGTTAGAAATTTCAAAAGCAGATAAAGAGAACCCACATTATTTGTGTTAAAAATTCTGAGAGCAAGTAAGAGCAAAATTGATTTTATTAAACATTTCGAAAGCAGAAAGAAACCATATATTATTTGAGCTAAAAGCTCAGAAAGCAGACAAGAGCCCCACATAATTTGTGTTAAAATTTTCAAAACCACACAAAGAAGCATTACTTTTACTAGTCTTGAAAAGTTGTTATTGGTATTATAATTCTTTAAGACAGAATAGTCGTGTTAGTATTAATGTGACCACCTATGTTTGTAACGATGCATAGTATTCTAAAATATCGGGAATAGGAGTAGTTGTTTAGCCGAAAAAAACGTTGAGTTATTTTTTTAAAACACTAGAACCCCACCACCACCACATTCACCACAACCACAACCACGATGCCTAAAAACACAAACTATAAAATTTTGACATTTTAGGAATTTAATTGTACTATCTGTAAATTGAATCCAATCGGAACAACAACTTTGTTTATCCTCGAGATTTAGATGAATTCAATGACTTTCATCTCAACAAACAAGTAACCATACAATAATCCACATTCTTCATTATTTAAAACTTATATTTTATTTCTTCATATATGTATAAAAATTTACTCAAAAGTACTTTATTTAATAATATTGATATTATTTATAAAAGTATGTATTACATTATTATGCATACATGTACAATGCATGTGCTAAGAACTAGTAATATATTAAATGCGTAAATATCAAAATATTCTATAAATTAATTTTACGAGTTCTATTTTTTTAAAAAAAAACTTACAAATCTTTTTTTTACAACAACTAAACTACAAACTTCGAGACCTCAAGCTAAATGAATGTCATCTTTTTTGAGAATCAGATGTACCCCACATTTTTTAATTAAAAACTAAGAAAGTAGAAACCCCACGTTATCAGTGTTAGAATCTTCGAAAGCACACAAAAAGAACGCATATTATTTATATTAATCAAAAGCAAGTAAAGAGCCACATTATTTGTGTTAAAAAGTTCACAAGCAGAATGAAGAGCCCGACCTTTTTGTTTGTACTAAGATATCAAAAGCAGATAAAGAGACCTAATATTATCAGTATTAGAAACTCTAGAATCAAACTAAGAAAACACATGTTATTTGTGTTAAAAACTTCAAAAGTAAGCAAAGAGTCATATTATTTATTTTAGAACTACGGAAGCTGACATAGAGATCCCACATTATATTTGTGTTAATGATTTCAAACGTAGACAAAGAAAGAATTAATTTTTCTTGGCTTAAAAATCCATCATGTAATTCTTTAGGCAAGAATAATCTCATGCTAATACTAATTTGGTCAATATTATATAAATAAATAAATTGGAGTAGTTTATTTATAAAAAAAATACTTTGAGTTTTTTTCTTGGACACACTAGAGCCCCTCCTCCCACCTTCAAAATTTCAAACTATCCACCTTTGACAGTTCAACGATTTTTGTGTATTTTCTATAAACTGAAAAAGAATTTTATTTTACAAAGTGTGTAAGTGTAAAATTCTTCCTTGTAGGTTCAAAAAAAATTCAAAAATTTTGACCTCAACAAATGAGTAACAATACGACAATCCACAATGATCTTTCATTAAAACTTGTACTTTATTTCTTCATAGATGTAAAATTATTTACTTACAACGAAATTTGTTTTATAATATTTGGTATTATATTATTAGGCATACATGTTCAATGCACGTGCAGAAAATTAGTATTATATCGAATGCTAAAATGTCGTGATATTCAATACAATTTATTCTGGAAATTCTATTTTTTGAAAACTTGCAAATTTAATGTTTCCATTTTACAACAACTAAACAGTTGAAATCTCAAACTTTAAACCAAAAGCTAACAAAGATCAACTTTTTTTTCCAAATTGGATAGGACTCGCGTTTTTTGTGATAATAATACCTAAATTAGACAAATAGACCCCACATTATCAATGTTAGACTCTAGAAGCAGATAAAGAGAACTTGTATTATTTGTGTTAAAAATTCTGAAAGCAAGATAAGAATCACATTTTTATGTTAAAACTTCATAAGCAAACAAAAACCTCAAATTCTTTGTATTAAAAAATTTGATAGTTCAAAACTCTAGAAGCAGACAAAGAAAATCCATGGTATATATGTTAAAACTCCAAAAGCATGTAAAAGACACGTTTTTTGTGTTCAAAAATTTGAAAGTAAATAGAAACCCCACGTTATTTGTGCTAAAAAAATTTAAAGTAAATAAAGAGACCCCTTTTTTTTTGGCAAATTTCGTGTTTTATTAAAAAACCTAAAACAAATTATACATCCTTACACTTGCGGGAGCCTGGCCCAACCCACACTTAGCCCAACATTTAAAAAGAAAACAACTGAAAAGGACAACAAATAAAGCATGATAGACCCACTCGGTAAGCCTATAAATCTAACTAAGGCAGGGTTTCCTAATTAAGGACTATTCATTTCCCCTCACCGCCTTCTCCGGTTTCCTAATTAATAGACCCCATATTATTTTTGTTAAGAATTTTAAAAGTAGACAAAGAAAGAATTACTTCTGCTAGACTCAAAAGGTCTTCATGTAATTTGATTTGTAGTTCTTTAAGGCAAGTATTAATGTGGTCATCTCTGTTTGTAATGATTTATTGTTATATTATATATATTAGTAAATAGGAGTATTTTTTTAACAAAAAAAATACTTTGAGTTATTTTTTAAAACACTAGAACGCTACGCGTACTCCTAAAAAACCTAAACTATCCATGTTTGGCAGTTCATGGATTTTTTGGGTATTTTCTACAAACTGAATCAAATTGGAACAAAAACTTTATTTTATTAAGGGTATTAGTGTATACATTCATCCTCATAGGTTGAGATGAAATTCGATCATTTTGACCTCAACAAACAAGTAATCATACGGAAATTAAAATTCAAATTTTAAGCAAGATTTGCATCTGAGTGTCTATGCCTATGAAAAAAAAAAAAAGATATCCTCACTATATTTCAATGCAAATTTTTGGTTATATGTTTCACCATAATTAAAGTAGACACTGAATCATATCTTCAGTTAGTAGCTTACAATATCATCACACTAGACTTATTTTTCCTCATCTTCGAGGAAGAGGAGGATTATCCATGTACATGTTGAAAGTTTAACAAGATAAAACCAAAAATTACTAGAAATAATGATTAATAACAATTTAAGACAGAAATGGGAAGAAATGAAGAAGTGGGAAGTTATTTGTAGATATCTAAAAGGTAATTGGATGATTAGGGATGTACTGGGGTTAGTTTCTAATTAAAAGGGGAAAACAAAGGACTAAATTTAAAATATTATCAAATTATTCTTTTGGAAAATCATCCATCGACCAAAAAAAATAGAAAATAGAATTTCCAAAAAAAATTGACAGTTAGTTGAATCAATTTAGGTATCAATTATAACCTGATGTGACTGTAATACCTCAAAAATTTCTAAGCTTAGACTCGAATCATTCTATAACACCTCGCAACTCTACTCTTAAAATTATAATCGTTTGTGTAGCACTTCATACATTGAGAAAGGGTAAAGAGGGTTAACGGAAAAGTCCACGAACCCAAAATGGACCGTGGACCCTTCACGACTCCCTATATGGACCGTTTAGGTCAATGTGACCAACCGTCAAAGGCTGCCAAGGAGGGGGTTACCTGGACGGGACCCTAGACGGCCCGTGATGGCTTGTACGGTCCATTTTGGGGTCCATACAAGTCACCCATCAATTTTTAAGTTTTGGGTCAATTTCAAACAATCATATGTCTCATCACATAATGAATTAGGTGACCCATGACCTATTAAATTAAAGGTCTTTGAGTCTTTCCGACACCATCAAATTTTCCTCATTTTGAGTTTGGAGTAAGAAGTTATGTCTGTTTTAAAGAAGCATTGTCGGCCAAGTGAAGTTTAATGGCCATTTATATAGCTCGTGAAGTTTCACTATAATACCCCAGAAACTATTTATTACTAACTTCCTTGAGCCGTTAATCGTAGTGAGTGAGATTTGACTAAGAAATTAGAAATTTCTTAAGTATTAAGGTCAGTTCACTAGATTTAGCACCTTGAGTTTCAAAAAGAATTTAAATGGAAATAGCAAAATCTAAAATTTTGCAAGTTAAGCTATGTATGAATTTTAGGTCAACTTCAAACGACTATAACTCCTAGCACATTATGATTTAGGTGAACTACAAGATACCATAGGAAAGATCTTTGAATTATCTTCCCAAATCCGCCAAGTTTGCTAATTTTTTAGTTTGGATGAGTGAGATATGACCTTTTGAAGTTAGGCTGTCCAGTTAAGAAAAGTTAGCCGAAAATAGTGAGGGGTATTTTAGTC
Organism: Solanum sitiens; assembly: GCA_016801875.1. Taxonomy (NCBI): domain Eukaryota; kingdom Viridiplantae; phylum Streptophyta; class Magnoliopsida; order Solanales; family Solanaceae; genus Solanum; species Solanum sitiens. The sequence goes on from JABWTJ010000815.1 coordinate 68,766, forward strand.
CTTTCCTTAACCAATCAGATTTAATTCGTTTTGAGTAATATTTTAGAGGTATAATCCTTGTAGTTTTCAGCTTTATAATCATATTATACACCTAGGGTTTTAGTTGATAGTTCAAGAAGAGGAAAGAAGAGAAAAGAAGAGAAAAGAGGAGAAAAGATGAAAGGATGAAGGCGTTCATCGACGTTCTTGAGTTTAGTTGTGGACTTTTGCCATGGGTATAATCCCTAAGAGGTATGTAAGCTTCCATAGTGTTGAGTTTGTTCATCCACACGCCAAACATATTATTTTCAGCGTAAATTCATTTTCAAAAAGTTGAAAGATTTAAGTTCTTGATAGATGTACTTGAGGTTCATTGTAGATCTTGTCTTGTTGGAGTTTTGATGATTTCTTGAGATTAAAGTGATTGTTTGGAGTGTTTTTTTGAGTGTATTAGTATTTACTTAGGTTGAGTAATTGAATCTAAGGAAAACTTGAGAAAATAAATCGATTAAAAGCGATTTAGGGTCAGAAAACGAAAGCAAAATTCGTCGAAAGCATGCCTGGGGGGATGTTGGCGCGGCACGCCCCAGATGCACCCAAAGGGCTGGGGCGGCGTGCCTGAAGTGCGCCCAAATGCAGCCTCTGATGTTAGGGGCTGGCGCTCCGCGCCCGGAACGCGCCAGGGTCGCCTGCCCCCACTTCTTTTGCGTCGGCAATCCCATTTGAGCTCATTTAAAGTGTAATTTCACTCCTTTTGATTCTAAACACTTTAAACTACTTATAAAACACTTATAAATCATTCATAACATGAATCATAACCTTAAAACAATAATTCAAATTCAAGGTAAAGTCAAGATTAAGTTTTGAGAGTTCTTTCGAACCTTTTGAGGAGTCTTCTACAACTTCTAGTAAATTATTTCAAGACTCAAAGTAAGTGAGCATGAAGTGAGGAGAACGTATTCATGAGTATACAATATCACTTAGATCCTCCATGTCATGAACCAAAACTTTTGAATTCATAATTCACATTCAACGGAGAGTTAAGACTAGAGTTCAAGAAAGTCTTAAGTTAAATTGTGAATTCTTGAGATCCATCATTGATTGAACTAAGTTTTGAGGAAGTAAAAAATAGAATGATAAAGAGTCATATACAAAAGTTCCATGTAGTCATGTAGACCTTTGAGTCGAATTGTTTCATACCCATAATTTTGCATGAACTTCGTAAGTTGAGCATCTTTCGGAGAAGTGGTATCTTCAAGTTCTAAGCCTTTAAGTGTTGAGTTACTAGTCCATATTTGACATTGATTCCTAATCATGTGATTATTACATATTACCCATGAAGTCCTTAAGTTGAATTGTTAATGCCCATAATTTCACATGAACCCCATAAGTTGAACAATCTTGAGAAAAGAAGTGCCTTTGAGTTCTCAACTAGTTCTCGAGTTGAGTAGTTCATGCTCATAATTTTGCATGAACCCTCCAGGTTGAAAATCATCAAGTCATCCGTAAACATGAGATCATGAGCCTTGAATCCATACTTCAATTTAAGGAAGTTAAGAGTCAAGTCTAAAGTTTAGAAGTAAGTTAAAGTAAAGTTTTTAAAAGTTTCCAAGAGTCTTATTTTAACATTTTTAACTTTGTTTTTACGACTCAAGTTTCAGGATAAGTAAAGAGTAAGTTGAAGTTCTTTTCTTCAAAAGTTACAAGGGAACTAAGTATTCCCTAAGAGTTAAAGTTTCAAGTAAGCAAAGAGTATCAATTAAGTTGAGTTCAGTTCTCAAGAGTTATAAGGGAACTAAGTAGTCCCTAAAAGTTTAAACAAAAATGTTTTCAAACTTTTGAGAAAGAAAGGAAGCTAGACTTCCACAGAGCCTGTGTCTAGTTTTAGTAAAGGAAAGAGGAAACTATGATTTCCAAGAGAGTTTTTTAAAGCTCTCAAATCACAGAATCAGTATATTTTTAAATATAAGAGTCAGTATATTTTTGGGAGTAGTATTGAGCACCGATATGGGGGAGATTTTAGATAACTCAAGCTCCCCATAAATCATGTAGTCATCATGGGTAGAAAAGGGTCATACTTTTTAGATGAATCTTTTTCATAGTTTACTCGTGGATCCATTAGGCAGATTAGGCCATACGCTCGCAAGGTTAGGATGGCCGGGCGGCGTGGTCGAGTAACGATGTATCATCACTATAGCTCTTAAGTGATGGTTGTCGGTTGGAGAAACTCCCACAGAAATTAATGTATTTTATTTACATCAGTTAATTGTATTTTCATATATATTTCAGAGTTATGTTGTATCCTTGTTATACACACAGAGTTTACATCATGTTATTAAACAGTTTTTCTTTATATTGCACTTGTTTTAAACTGATTTATATTGAAATGAGTTCAGTTGAGTATCAGGAGTTGAGTATGTTAATTTGAGTATCTTGAGTTAATTTGTACTTCATTGAGTCGAGTATCATATATCTTGAAGTTTCGTATCTAATCCTTGAGTTGAGTATATTATCCTTAATTTGAGTTGAGTTGAAAGGAGGTAAGTATGTTTTCATATTTTGTTCAAGTATAAAGCTTATGTTGTGCTTTAAAATTCCCTTTACATGCTCGTACATTCCACGTACTAAGCCAATTGGCCTGCATCTTTTGATGATGCAGACACAGGTATTCAGGATCATCAACAAGAGCTTCCTTGATACATCCCAGAGTTCGAGTTAGCCATGGTGAGCCTCCTTGCTTCCGGAGGATTTCATTTACTTTTCAGTTTAGTTAGGAGGCCGTGGGTCTTGTCCCCACTTCTATCTTTATTGGTTAGAGGCTTCATAGATAGTCAGTATAATTAAGGAGTATGTATAATTTATTAATTTTACTAAATGTTTTAAAGACTAATGTTGCCTATTTTATCGATAGTTGAATATATTGTTTTTATTCAAAGTTGTTCATTTGAGTTAAAGCTTCTAAAGTTGAGTTTATGAATTTTATTTCACTTTTCAAGCTTTGTATGCTTAAGTGAGTCTTCCGTTTGTAGTCATCCAGGATGAGGGTTCGCTTGGAGATCAGCAGTGGTCTTCGAGTGCCGGCCACGTCCAGGGTGTAGACTCGGATCGTGACATTCACGGACTGTAATGCCTTAACGGTCTGTGAAACCTCCCTTTTAAGGTATCTTGACAAATTTGAAAGTTGGAGTTGTTTTGGTGTTTCTCCTATACATTTGGTATTTAAACTACGTCATTTTAACCCCTATTCTAAGCCTAAACCACGATGTTTTACACCTAATTAAGGACTTAAAAATTGTTAATCAATTCTTTTACGTTAATTAACACTTCAAGATAATAAAACAAGGTTCCAAGAGAAGAAAAACTAGGGTTCAAGTGTTCTTCGAGTTCCGTCAGTTTTGCCAAAAATCTCCATTCTTGCTAACATAGTGTTAGACTAGTTCTTCTACATTCCATACATCTACTTTCAAATCAATAAAAGGATAATCTGGCATTCTATCCTTAGATTTGAGTTTCTTGAGATTAATTGACTTTGAGTTCTTGAGTTCCTTATTCTTTTGGAAATTTTATCCCTAATTATTAAATTTCTATATGTTATGCATTGTGATTCTTGAGTTGGTTGTCTCATGCCTATATTTCAGCAAGAACTCTATGAATTGAGTATATTTGATATGAGTAGTGTCGTTGAGTTATGAGTTCTTGAAATCTGAGTATTGAATTTTCTACATTGTTATTGAGATCCTTGAGTTGATTCGTTCATGTCTATATTTCAGCATGAACCTTATTTTTGAGTATTCATTGAATTCTCATTGAGAATCTTTTAAACAACATATTACTATTTAAACCGAATTTTGAGAAAGTAAAGAGGAGTTTAAGAAAGAGTATAAGAGAACTAAGTACTTCCCAATTGTTCTTTTACATGAAGAAAAGAGTAGGATCAATTTTTTAGAAAGGTTAAAAGAGTTTTTAGAAAAATTAACTACAAAGAAATTACCTCTTAAAGAGGTTTTTTTTCTTAGTATTATCTCAACCAAGAGAAAGTATTTTACTTTGAACAAAGAGAAACATTGTTTTCTAAATGAGCAATGAGCTGCAGCGATATTTCAAAGCAGATAACTAATTTTAAAAGGTTAGCTTGAGAAATTATTTCAAACTAGAGAAAGAGAAATGTTTTTATACATTTGAGCAAGAGTAAATATTATTGGGAGGAGTATTAAGAACCAATATGAGGGAGAGTTCATATTATTCAGATCCCCCATAAACCATGTCTTGCCAACATGGGTAAAAGTGTTAGGGTTTTGCCATGATTTCCTTACCTTATTTGAAGTTTATTTTTCCTAAAAGAAAAGTTAAAACATTAAAATAAATGTTTTTACTTTTCCTGAAAGAAAAATATAATATTGTTTCATATTTAGTTTATTCTTTCCTTTTAGGAAAAAGTTTTGGGGTAGCTAGTTCTTTTCTAGTAGGAATTGGTTTTAGGACTCTATAAATATAAGTTTGTTTCTTCTAACACAACATAACAATAGAATCCACAATGTAGTCATTTAGAGACTTTTGTTTATGTGGAGATTTATTCTCTCTACAGTTTCATTGTTTTTTCTTTATATTAGTTTTCATATAATAATATTATGTTTTTAGTATAAGTTTTTGTCATCTGATTTATCAACCATATGATTGTCGATTGTAAGCTTCCGCATGACGTCATAATCACCCCTTCATATCCCCAACAACAAGTACTTTTTTTGATGAATCCTTAGTGCCTTCAGAAGAGCTTAGTGGATCCACTTAGTTGAGGTGTCCTATATCCCATTTACGAAGGTTGTAGCAACGTGGACAAGACGTTGTATCATTGCATAGCTCATAGTGATGATTGTCGGTTAGAGAATCTCCCAGTAGAGTTAAAGTGTATTTTTATATATCACTTATTATGTTGAGTTTCAAAGATGAGTAAGTATTTTTGTAAAGCTCAAACAATTTCATTCCTTTAATTCATTCTATTAGTTGAGTTTATGCAATATCTATTACAATCTTTTCATACATTTATTTCGTTTTAGTTATATTATATAATCGTACATTCAAATGTACTGATGTCATTTGACATGTATCCTTTTATGATGCAGATAAAAGTGTTCAGTATCATCAACATGTGCTTCGTTGAGATCACTATGCACTCAAGTTAGCTTTTAGTGAAACTCATTGTATTCCGGAGGACTTCACATTTACTTTTAATTTATTTGTTTTGAGGCACCATGGGTCTTGTCCCAAAACCTATCTTAAACATTAGAGACTTCATAGATAGATAAAGTTGAGGATTCTTTTGACTTTTCCTTGATTTTTGTTTCCCCAAAACCGAGTGAATAGCGAGTCAGTCATAATCCATATTTCATTATTGGATAGGTACGACCAATCCATTTTAACTGAAAATTTGTCATCAAAGTCAAAGCAAAGAACGGTTTTTCTTTCCTTAGAGGCTCCGGGATAAAGATACAATTTTTATGAAAAATTGTTCAAAAAAATTCAATTCATGTTTGCAAAAACAACGTTCCCTTCTTTTTCTGATATTTTTCTATTTTTATAACGGATTAATTCAATGAATTAGAATGAATCAACTGATTGATGGTCTATATCTTTTAGACTATAGTTAATAAAGATAGGTAAATATACCATTAGTGGTTTATAATAATGAAATAGTAATAGACGATTTCTAGAATATTATAGAAACCGCAACCCAAATCAGAAAGATAGAATTCAAAACCGGGAGAATCCAGATTTCAAACTTTTATACTTATGTTATTGAGTATTTTAGAGACAAATGAGTTGAATATTTACTTTGAGTTTGAATTTTCAAAATTCCATTTTAAGTATTATTGCTTGAGTGAGTTTTCCGCAAAGTAGTCATCCAAGCCAATGGTTTGCTTGGGGATCAAAAATGGTTGTTGAGTATCGGCCACGTCCAGGATGTAGGCTTGGAGCGTGACAAAGTTGGTATCTGAGCACATGTTAAAGTACCCTAAGGTGGATATGAAGTCATGTCATTAGGATCTTACTTATAGTTATTAGGGCCCTACTTATATAAATGAGGGACTACACACATTTAAGAAAAGTTTCCCTTCTTTCATACTCTAAATCGTGCAATAGAACAATGTCATAAGAAACTTATTCAAACTCGTGTGTTTCTCAAATCCATTCGACTACACGTCATACTCAAGCTAATTGAAAAGCAAATCCCAGATCCTTATCAATGAGTTGCTCTTTACAAAAGTATTCAGAAAGTCATAGACTATAGAGGGGCTTGAGATAAACCTATGAGTGAGTTTATGTTGAGATTCGAAAGAATGCAATCTTATTCATATGAATTGTGCGTACAAGCTAAAAGTGAGATATACTCCCAACCTCTCTTCTCTAAACCTTGTTTCGATTGAGATCCTTATGACAAAGTGTGTTTTAGAGCTTGGGCAGTATTTTCACTCGAAAAGATAGTATGAGTTATAATGTCATAAGTCGTAGTAGTAAAAGTGCCCAGAGTTAAAAGAATGCATGTAGAGGTATAGTCATCTAAGAAAGAAAGATAGTGATATAAGGCAAATTATGTTGTTGCATTCATGAACCCAGGAGTTATTACTGAGGAGTTTTCTCTTATGGGTATACTAAATAAGAAGTGATGAGTTTATATAAATTTCATGATAGAAGGTACAGTAATCGTTACAAGTCAGGATGGGTTAGATTATACTTTAACCAGAAGGGAGTTTATGATGATGCAACATTGTGTTAGTTAACACCAAGTATATGTGTTGAATAAAATAGCAAAGTAGTCATCAGGTGATAGATCTAAGTTAGGCTTACGATTTTTAAGAGAGAGTCTCATGATATTTAGATGGTTAGAAATAATTAGGCAATGATGTCTAGTGAACAAATTAGGCAATGATGATTTTTAAGGGAGATCCCCATGATATTCACGAACTACACTCATTTGATTCTCACTTTGATGAGATACTTAAGCAACTCTCTTCGAATTTGGTTATCCTTATTATTAAAAAAAGAATTATTTCCTTGTTCAAAAATCATATAATTTCCTCTCCCCCCCCCCCCCCCCCCCCCGCACACCCCGCACACCCAACCACAAAACAAACAAAGAAGAGAAGAAATCTTAATTATTTATTTATAGGGAAAAGTCTCAAATATGGCATCGAACTTTTAGAAAAGGCTCATTTATGTCATTTGTTAAAAGTTTGGCTCATCTATGACATTACCGTTCAAGAAAAGGCTCATTCATGTCATTATATTTTACCAATGGTTTTGCAAAATCATTTTTGACACGTGGCCAATTGTAATTCGGCCACGTTATCAATTTTTTTAATAAACAAAATCATAATTCGGAAAAACAAATTGAATTAAATTTTTTTTATTTAAAAAATTGATGAGGTGACCGAATTATAATTGGCCACCTCATCAATTTTTCAAATAAAAAAATCAAAATTCTGAATAAAAATTGAATTAATTTTTTTATTATTTTTTTTACTAAAAAATTGATGACTGGTCGAATTATAATTGGTCACGTGTCAAAAATAGTTTTGCGAAACCATTGTTAAAAAATAATGGCATGAATGAGCCTTTTCTTTAACGGTAATGACATAAATGAGTCAAACTTTTAATTGATTGCATATATGAGCCTTTTCTGAAAGTTTAATGACATATTTGAGCTTTTTCCCTTAATTAAATGAGTAACAAAAAAAAGAGAAGCAAAATAATTATGGTTGCCTCTTTTATTTTTTCAAAAAGAAAGAACTTCACGGACTATGTACACTTGATTTTTACTTTTATGAGATACTTCAGTTACTCTTTTTGGATTCGGTATGTCTTATAAAAAGGTTTTATTTCAGAAGCTAAAATATTGGATTGTGAGTAACAAACATGTACTTATAAGGGCAACACTGTTGGAAGACTATCTGAACCTATTATTGAAATCATCCCTTTTACATCATGATCGCAATTGGTCATACCTTATTAGAATATTGAAATGAGATCCTCTATTTGATACTGAAGAAGAAACTATACGTTAGACAATTGTATGGATATCTTTTCTAGATATTACCACCAAATTTCTTTGGAAAAAAGAGACCGTTTTGGGAGCAGTTATGGGTAGTCGCTTCATGTAGACATGGCAACAAGGAATCAAATAAGACCAAGTTATACAAGAGTGAAGGTAGAATTGGATTCATTGGGGAAATTTCACAAATCCATAAACATTGACAAGAAGAAGAGGAATGAAGAAATTTTGAAAAATGAATTCGGATAAAATATGATTATGTTCCAAAATATTGCAATACATACATGATATCAAGGAAATAATGAGTAACAATGCTATTGTTATGAATCAGCCCCATCTCAATAACTATACTAACAAGTATATCACAGGGATAGGTATTGGGACAAGTAGGCCCAATATAAGCAATGAGGTCAGGCCTTCACAAAGGATAATTCGGGATCCACATTGAGGGTATTGTTAAATAGAACATAACATCATTATGAGAGGGGATCCTGAATTATGGGAAAGACAGAATCTATGTTTCTCATCCCCAATTCTGAGTTTAAGTTTCTCATCTCTCTTCTACCGTCTATCAATTTCCTAGTTCTTACGTTTAGTATTTCTATGATTCTATTTGGGTTTTTGTTGTTTGAATTGTTGTATTTACTTTGTGGATTTGTAATTGAACTCTAGTCTTGTTAATATAGTTGAGAAGTTGGGTACTGTTACATTGGACTTGAGTTCGTTACAGCTATGCAGAACATCTTGAACTATACCCAAAGAAGGAGACTATTGACAAATTAGTGGCAAATAGCAATGAGGAGGAAAGAGAATCCAAGAAGATAGGTAACGACAAAGAGAAAGCGAATAAGACTCAACAAAACAAGACTGAGTTACGGGACAAAAGAAAGAATACAGAAGAATTTCAGCATGAAAAACAAAGTATGTCTCATTACATCAATGTTTGGGAGAGGTTGGAATTATGAGAACAAATTGAAGAAATTTCTCAAGAGAATCTATTACCTTGGGCAGTTGGTGGGGACTTCAATGCAATTCTCAATGAAAAAGAAAAGCCTACGGTGCTGAAACTCAATTTTGGTCCTCCCTAATATACATTAATCAACAAGCTTCTTCAATTTTCAATAATTTAGAATAATTAGTTTTAGAAAATTTAAAAAAAAAATAGTTTGCAACCTATTTAGATAGTTTTGTCACTTTTTATAACTTTTACATAATTATGTCTATAATTTGTATATTTTATGAACATTTGAAAATCATCTCAAAAAATTTTATTTTTCTAGTTAATTAATTTAGTTTAAATTATGGTTATTGTTTTGAAGCATTTAAGAGGGAGAAGGTAGAAAAAGAAAACAGGGGAAAAGGGGTATAGAAGAAAGAATATACATACAAAATATTTGTAGAAAATAGTTCAAGAGGCTACAGAGGTTGGGTTTACTTTGAGCTAATTTGTGGCCTTGGAAAAATCTTCTAGTTTTATTCAATGTATGTCTATTACTCAATATGCACATCTTTGGGATGACCAAGATATTCATACCAACTAATAAAATTATTAGTATTAGTAAACTTCAAATTTACTATGTCATGTGCCTTTTGTTTACTAAATTTCTTATTTATTACTATTATATGAGAAAAATTCAACTTTAATACTCCTGGAGTAAATTTTAGATTTGTTTTTTCTCAATTACTCTACCTCTTCTAAAGGTGAGTCGTGATCCCATCACTGAATATACTAATATGATTATTAGAAAATTGTGTCTGTAATCATATTAGTTATGCCAACGCTTTGCAAATATCAAGTTGCGAGATAACAATATGCACACATGAGACCATCTAGAGGAAACATCTATTAGGACAATTAAGTATCCAAACAATCCACTAGGTGGATGAATGGGTCCACACATATCTGTATACGTTCCTAGAATGCAACGGATTAATTTAATCTCAACTTTCGTTTATGATGGTCTCACAATTAACTTGTCTTGCTAACAAGCAATAGAAGAAAATTCACCATTTGAAAAAAAAAATAGGTTCTTCCTTGGATGTCCATTTTAATTTTCCATAATTCGTCTAAACATTATAGATTCATGATGTCCCACACAATCATGTCAAATTAAGAAAGTATTGAAATTAGTAAACTTCTTATTTATCATAGAAATGTGCCTCAATTGCACTAATTCTTGTCCAATACAAGCCTGAAGATAAATCATGAAACTTTTCTATAATACATGTCTTCTTAGATACATTCTTGGTGATACCACATCATTGATCAAAGGTCGCAATCTTTCTCATGTCTAGCATGGTGGCTTACACCTCATTCCGTTTAGAGAATGGATTATATTTTTAGCATTTATCAAAAATGCTCATTCTTCATGAATGAAACACAAACATGTGAGCATATCAAATTATGATGGCTTTCGTACCACATTCCGTATTTATGTGCATTATTCAATCACTTGTCTTCTTTCAAATAAATTATACACTACTACCACATTCACTTTAATAATGGAGCAAATTCAGTAAATTTCATGACTTCTCATAAAAAAAACATTAGTTTTTCTTTAGTCATATTATTATATCATCAATATGGTGCATTAAGACTCCAATTCAATGTCTTATCCATATAAAAATGTCTTAGGCCATAAATCGATCAAACTTGAACCCAGTATCTTCTCATCATGGTGCACCAGGACTTTAACCCTATGTCTTATCCTCTTGGTGCGATTGAACGTAAAATTCTTTTGGTGCGATAAAAATTAAATTCATTATCTTACCCTCAATTGAGGCTCAACCTCAAGCCTTCAAAATAACTGTAATTTTATCACTTGATCATCAATATGATCGTACATTATAATCACACAAAATTAAAATTATTGATTTATTATAATCAACATTAGTAGTTAATAGATATAGCTTAATAGATCAAATACTTTATTTAAAGATTGAAAACATACCTTTCACTAAATTGTGCTCATTTAATTATTAAATAGCAATACACATGTATGTGCCACCAATATACTCGTACAACCAGTGGCGGAGCCACAGTATGTTTAGGGGGTTCATCCGAACCCCCTTCGGCGGAAAATAATATTATTTTTATATGATTAAAATATTTTTTTTAGGTATATAGTAGATATCGAACCTCCTTCATCTATTTCGTATGTCTATTTTTTCAGATTTTGAACCCCCTTATCAAAAATTTTGGCTCTGCCTCTGCGCACAACAAATCAACTATGTATTAACAAGCATAAACAAAAGGTATCATTGTAACAAAATGAACTATACCGATTATGCTATACAAAAAAATATAAAAATAGTATATATTGTTGCAATTAGCCAACTCTTACATACCAAGAATAATTATAACATTGTGCTCCAACTCTTTTATCAAAAGCCAATCCATTATATGAATCGTTCTTCCACTAAGATCGCAATCTGTCTTCATTCGTCTTATGAATAATACAATCATAAAGCAAATAATTATGTATAAAACAACAAAAGCAAATATCATCACAATTGTATATATACCAAAAGGTCAAAACACTATAACATATGTTAGAAAACACATGTTGTGATTTGATTTATAAATCAAAAGTGAATAGAATTTTACATACCCTTTACTTATACTAATAATTAGTATAATACTTACGAGATATCTAATACTTACGGATTTGCCACATGCTACATGAACATATTAATAGCCCAAAACTCAATTGGTTAGAGACTCGTGCTGATAACGTGTTATGAACTATATAAACAAGAAGAAGAATAAAGTAGAGAGAAGAGAAAAGACTTCATATTCATCTTGAAATATATTCAAGGTTTTATGGATCTCTTTACAATGAAGGAAAATCCCTCCTCTATTTATAGGGGAAATCTAACTTTGTCGCCAAATAGAATTCCTAACCATATCCTAAAAGGACTCCACATAATTAGACATTCAGTGTAATACAAATATGTTTATAACAATTGTCATTTTTAATAAATATTGAAAGTATTGTTAAGGAATCCTATTAAATGTCAAAATATTGTTATTTTGAAAAATTTACCTATATTGAATATGCATATTTGATCAAGTTATTTATAAATATCTATACATAGAAAAATAAATTCTATTTAAACACATGATGATACCTATAATTTTTGAATCTTGATGTAATCATTTAAAATTTATTAAATATAAATTTATAAAATAATTCGAATTATATTAAATTCGTAAATATATTAATTCAAATAAATATTGCGGATTGATATAATTGAGTTAAATATTAAAGTCCAATAAATATGGACTTAATTAAAGTCTAAATTAATTAATTTGGGCTACAATGGATGAACCCAATTTGTTAAGCCCAATTTCATCTCATTCTACAGCCCATCTTGGTGCCATGTGGGGAAATGATGTGGCATGCCAAGTCAAATAAGAAACCAATAGAATCATGACATGTGTCAAAGATGACAAGCCCGCTCCATAAAGCCCATATGTCATGTCACTTAAATCTGATTGGCCGAACGGAATCATATTCCAATCGTAACTCCTCTATTCTAAAACTATAAATAGGGGTTCTCATAATTCAGAAAAGAGACAGAAAAATTCTAAATAAAAAGCTAGAGAAAATTTGTGGTACAAATGCCATTTAATTATCTACAAAGCTAAAAGTTTAAGAATTCAAGCATTCAAGTTCAAGAACGATCAAGATCAAGACCATCGAATTCAAGAACAAGCTCGAATCCCTTGAATTCAAATAAAAGTCAAGATCAAGATAAAGTTTAAGTTAGTTAGAGATTCAAGAACAAGCTTTAAAGCCCTTGAATTTATATTTGAAAAGGCGAATTCATAGGAATTTTAGAGATTGTAACACTCGTACTTTGAAATAATAAAATGATTGTTGCTATAATTTTCCATTCCTGATTATTGTTTTCTCGACGCGAATTTTTTTGTCTACAAATTCTGGCATGCCCAGTGGGACAATCTCTACCTATCATCTCAACTTTTCAAGCGTCAAAGAATATCGAGATGACTTCCATGAACAACAACTCTCGATCAACCGCCTCTAAGGCCACTAGATCCAAGTTCTCTACTGAAGTTGAAGGCATCCTTGGTGTTACCTTCGGAAGTTTTGGAGCTGTTATGAGAAGCAAGGCTGCTACACTAGGACAACAAACACTTCAAGTGTCATCTGCATCAACTCCAATTTTTGGGTCTTCGACTCCAAAAGGAGCAAGTTCCTCCACAAATGCTCTAGAAGGAGGAAGTAGTGTTGCTGAAAAGATCAAGAAGACATTCGCTCTACTTGAGCAATCTGGTTCCAAGAACTCTACCACAAGGGAGAACTGTGATTCAACTTATGAATCATCTCCACGTACATCGCGTAACGTGAGTCCTCAAAAAATTAACTTACGCGACAATCCATGCTACTCTCCTGCATCTCCAATGGTCATGCAAATGATGGTGACTGTTGCTTCCTCTCCTGAGGAACAACTCGCAAATCTAACGAAGTTGGTTGAAGGATTGACAAAGCATGTACAAAACCAAGAGTCTCGAACCGGTAAGTTGATGGATAGAACGGAAGAACTTTTAGATGGAGATGCAAGCCATGCGCCTGGAAAGGGTATCGAAGTTCAAGAAATTGAAGATCCTGCCAAGAAAGCCCTGTTTGTTAAAGAGATGTCAGTTTCTTCTGAAGGAATGATCCCACTCGATCGCTTGAAGGAGTTTATTGAAGGCACTATCAAAGATAAGTATGAAGTCTCCACCAAGTCTTCTCATATGTATGCTAAGCCATACACTGCTAGGATTGATAACTTTAAAATGTCTGCTGGTTATCAACCTCCCAAATTTCAATAATTTGAGGGAAAAGGAAATCCGAAACAACATGTCGCGCACATTGTGGAGACATGTAATAATACTGGAACCTATGGAGACCATCTTGTCAAACAGTTTGTCCGCTCTCTAAAAGGAAATGCCTTTGATTGGTACACAGATCTCGAACCTAACTCTATTGATAGTTGGGAGCAAATAGAGCATGAGTTTCTCAATCGCTTCTATAGCACAAGGCGTACAGTGAGCATGGTAGAACTCACGAATACTCGCCAAAGGAAAGTGTAACGACCTGCTTAGTCGTTTTGAGCAGCAGATTTTATTTCTGGAAAAACTGTCTGAGACGACGTATCCAACGACGGACCGTCATAGGCACGACGGACCGTCGAGGGTGTCTCGTTCCAAACACTTGGAATTCTTATATTTGAGTGCTGAAATCGACTCTCTGAACTCTGTGACGGACCTGCAGGACGGACCGTCACAGACATGACGGACCGTTGTGAGGTTCCGTTTCAAAACACTTCAACTCTTGAGAATTGGGTACTGAGAGCAATTCTCTGAACTCTGTGACGGACATGTAGGACGGACCGTCACAGACATGACGGACCGTTATGAGGTTCCGTTTCAAAACACTTCAACTCTTGAGAATTGGGTACTGAGAGCAATTCTCTGTCCGTCATGACGAAAGTGCAGGACGGACCGTCGTAGGCACGACGGACCGTCTCAGACTCATCAAGGAAATTGAGTCTCTGAAGGTTGTGACGAACCTGCAGGACGGACCGTCGCAGGCACGACGGGCCGTCACAGGTTGCGTAATCCCAGTCTGGGTCGAATTTCTGGGTAAGTTTTAAAGGGGAGTTTTGGACTATTCTTGCTATAATTATAAACTTCGTGGGTTAATATTAATAACTCAAATTCTTGGGGGTGTAAAGGAGATGACCTTGAGTTACTTAGTGGGTTGTTTCCTCATCTTTTATACCTAATTATATGCTAAATTAGGGAAAAGAGAGAGAGTTTGGAAGAAGAAAAAATAGAGAGAAGAAGGAGAGAAAGAAACGATCTATAGAGAGAGACAACCAAAGAGGAACAAAAAGCTTGGAGAGATTGCTTGCTTGATCAAGAATCCTTGGTGAAGGTAGGTTATGGTTTTGATACTATTCGTAGTAAACTCTTAATAGTGAATGATATGTATTGGTAGTATTGTAAACCCTTCTATATGCTTAATTGTATGCTTGCATGAATGTGATTATGTGATTGTGATAAAATAAGCATAATGAAGCTTTTGAATCCAAAATCTTGAAGAACCCTAATTTACCTTGAGATTGATGATGCCTTGGTATAAAAGAAGGCTTGATGAATTGATAGAATGATGTTAGTGGATCGGAGTGTCACGTTCCGACACATAGTATTAGGGGATCGGGTGTCACGAACCGACACGTAGAATTAGGGGATCGGAGTGTCACGTTCCGACACATAGTATTAGGGGATCGGGTGTCACGAACTGACACGTAGAATTAGGGGATCGGAGTGTCACGTTCCGACACATAGTATTAGGGGATCGAGTGTCACGAACCGACACGTAGAATTAGGGGATCGGAGTGTCACGTTCCGACACATAGTATTAGGGGATCGGGTGTCACGAACCGACATGTAGAATTAGGGGATCGGAGCGTCACGTTCCGACACATAG